>JAQIWE010003784.1:0-11428 GCA_034698565.1 Campodea plusiochaeta | reverse complement strand
TTTTCTTGTTCTTAATTTATTTTTCCAATGCAAAGTAGTTCGTCAGTTAAATCATTTCATTTATAGTTATTCCTTTGAAAGCTTCTAATAATTTAATTTAAAATAATATAGGAGCTGCAAAATTTCGGTTTCCAGAAGAGCTGTAACTTTTGTGTTTTCAATTTATTTTTTTAATTTAAAAGACAGTTAATACATATCATTTATAAGAAAAATTCTAATTAACATTGTGTTAATTATCATATTACCTATCTCCGTCTCTGAGTCGTTTGAATTGATTGACAAGCAGACAACGGAATGTTGGTCCCACACGAGCACCTTCTTCAACATCTTCTAATACTCCTCCAACCCAAATATCAACATTACCTGAAAATCACGGTTATACTTATTAAAAAAACAGTTCATTATATTAGGCAAATAGTAATAATTTACATTAAATAGTAAAAACGTGTTTAAAGTATACGTAAACATTGAAAATTTTAGAGATTTTTTAATCGATTGATTTTCCATGGAGCACAAATATTTTTAGAAGTTTCATCTTCAAATACAATATTTCGTAATCATTTACAATTACAAAAAGAAATCGTTTTTCCAATGATATGTAATTTAAATTTCAGTAGTTACTAATCTTACTATAAGGAAATATTAGATTGCATTGGCGTACATTAGATAAACTGAATTTATCAATCTTCTTGGATGGTTACAGTACAGCACAGGTAGTTCATGTTAGCACGATACATCGTAAAAAATTAAATTATTAACAGGTTGCTGCAGAAACTGTAGTCACTTCTTAACCAGAGATGAGAAATTTATATCAAGAACATATTAAAGAAAACAGTTAACTCAGGAGGTGAAAAATAATTTCACAATAAGATTTCTCTAATTTATTATTAACGAGCTACTGGAATCACGTGATTACCATATTTTTATAGAAATTCTATTGATATTGATACTAACATCCCTGAATATTATTTACAAATATAATTATTATCATTAAATGATCAAATGAAATAGAATGTTTCTCGACATTGTAAGTTTTTCTTCTCAAAATATTACTTTTACTGTACCTGGGTGTCCATAGAGCTGTTGCATTTTTAACCTGAGGGCATTATTATTTATTTCCTTTTTCAAATCATCAAACGTATTAGCAACAGTTAAGTTACAGAATTTCCTCCATTCGTTATAAGACGGTAGTGCATGATCTCTGCCGCGTTGAATGTTAATTGCAGCTAAATCCAATGCTATTACATGGGCCATTTTAAAAAGTTGCTCAGTCAATTCAGTATTCAGAATCTGGTCAGGTTTCTTCAGCTGTGGTCAAAAAAAAAAATCGAAGTTCTTTAATAAATCTTACTTGATCTTACTAATTTATAACAAGAAATAAAACCTTGTCTGGTTTTATCTATACTTTTTATCGTGAAATTTTACACGGTTTGAGAACATGAAATTAATCATTTTAGACAAAAATTAAGATTAGCCATTCAGTTGTAATATGTTATAAAACTTAGATGAAATATTAGAATACAAAAAAGAAAATTTGTGTTCCTTTCAGAATTCACTTCAGATTTGGTATTGCATACAATTTGTCTTGCTACATACTGGTCCGGCTAGACTAGCCCTAACCAGACCAGTATGTAGCAAGACAAGCATACAATGTAATATTAAATCCTATGTATAAAGGCATGCTATATTTATACTTTTGAAGTAACTGTTCAAAATTAATCACAGAACGTAAAAAGACAAAACCATATTATTTTAAAATTAAACTTATTAAAAGCTGCAAAGCAATATTAATGTTTCGCACAATCTAAATGAATTGACTACTTTGTATTAGAAAACAAAAAGAAGAAAACTAAAACCTTCACATATTTCGCCGTTGAAAACTCGCAAATTTTGTATTTCCGTTATGATTGTAGCACAATAAATAAAATGAAATGAAAAAAATCTTTATCTTACTTTCGCTGGAATAGCGATTAATCCTCTTAATATTGGATCAATTCCTCCTTCGTGGACTAATCTCCATGGTGAAAAGAATGCTTTATGAAGTGGTAATGGACCTTCTGGAATACTCTGGAAACTGGAGTTTAAACGATGAAGTACTGGGTTAATAATTGTATGACCAAATCGTAATGCTGCTGTTGCAAATACGTTGCCAATGCGAGGATCTACATTAGGATCGTAACCGGTGTATGGACCAAGAGACTCCATTCCTGTAAAGATAAAATAAGTCTATAAGTGTACCGGAACTGAATGTTATTCAACGTTTTTCGAAGCCCAATGTTCTGCAATACGACAGACAATATCTCTCTGATTTATTCACCACGCTTTTTGGGAGGTGTTTCAGATAGCTAAAAAAAGCCAGTCTTTGAAAGCACACTATGCAATTTAACGATATAAGTTGAAATAGAAATAACAGAATTAATGGAGCTAATAAAAGACTTGAACAATAATTAATTAATTTTTCTAATGGGGCGTAGTTGGTTAACCATTTCATTTAAATAATGAATCTGTTAAACATCCAGAATTTTGCTGTGATTATTATTTTTATTTCATTTTTAAAAATTCTTGTTTTATTGAGCATTTCATAAAATAAAATAAATCTAGTTATTCAACCAATAAAGTCACGTACCTTTCTTTCCAACAATATAAGGTAACCAATGTTGGTATGTAATATGTTGCATCTCGGCACCAACTATCTTCCTAGCTTCTTGAAATAATATTTCATCATTCCATTGAGGATTGAAACTACGAAGTTCACTAGCAATACGATTATGCTCTCGAAACCAAACCTGATGTAATGCAAGAAGACCAACTTGTTCGTTTGCACGAATATCGCCACCTGTAAATAAAGTTTAAATATATAAATATAATGGTGTGACAATTCATTTTTTTTTTTTTGCAAAATGAACTAAAGCAAAGTTATTAAGATAATTATATTTCTTATATAAAACAGTTCTTAAGATTGATGGCACAATAAAAAAATTTGGAGAAAAATAGGACATGTAATATAAAGTTTGATATTTTAACAGCTTCCTTGTTCTGCAGTCGATTTATTAACAACGTGATATTAGAAAGGTCGTAAAACTAAAAGACTACCATTCATATTTCTCCTCCCTAAATTACCAAGTAAGGACCGAGATTTACGTATTAATAGACTTATCAAGAAAACCAATCATTAACGTACTTACCAAGGAAGCAACCAATCTGACTTTCTCTTGGATCTCTTCTACAATCTACAGGATGATCATCACTGTATGGCATCATTGGTTTACCAGTTGGACCAGTTACACCATGTCGTAAGTGACCATTGTTAAACCTGGACTCTCTTAAAATGCGCATTTCTGTTTCACTAGATCCGTATACCTGAAGTCGAACAATAAAAAATATCAGTATCATGTATGCTAGAGACGTTTTCAGGAATCACATTGTATTTCATTGGAAACATTCTTGTCGATATCAGATCAGAAATCTGATTTTGCAAAGAGTTTTAATACGAGCAGCGAACAAGTGTGACCATCGCAATATATTACGACTGTGCGATTTTAGAAGTGGAATCTTGCAAATGAAATAGCTCTTCTACTAAAAAATATGGATCACAAATTTATTGAAAATCAAAGCGCACTTACAGTGACTTAAAATCGCAAATTAAAAATCGACAAGCAGCAAAAAGATTTGAGAAGTTTCCTCATAATAAATACTGAAAGCCTGAAAAATCTTGCGAGTACTATATGATTTTCAGTCAATTCAGTATTCAGAATCTGGTCAGTTTTCTTCCGCTGTGGTCACAAAAAAAACGAAGCTCTTTAGTAAGTCTTACTAGTTTATTACAAGAAATAAAACCTTGCCTGGTTTTTCTTATATATATCGTACAATAGGTAGCAATTTATATTAACCTATATCTAAAACTAAGTTCAAGAAGTCCAGTTTCAGATTATATAAACCAACGATTATAACAAAATATTACACTTATATAAACTGAGTAATGACGTCTCTATTATAGAAGTTTGAATGAATAATTCCTTACTTGTGATGCGTCAATAAATGCAGTAAGTTGATTAATCTGCTCTCTGGGTTGAACACTCTGGAAGAATACTGAAGTCATTCCTGAACCACATATAGCACTACTTCTTGTAAATTCCATACATCTATGATGTTTTACTCGTGGATCATTGGATGGAATTTCAATAGGAAAACATGGTGGAGCATAAGCACAAGTTCTAAAAGTAAAATATTATGCGTACTATTATAAAAAATGTACCTCGTATAGATGTACAAGATCTGGTAATATAATATGCTATATATATATTCCTATTATTAGAAAAAATGAAAATTCATTCAATCTACACATTTCGTTAGTTCAGATCAGATTAGATTGCATTAGTTTCCGTTAGATTGCCGAAATTTAAGTTTCGGTAGGATTTTGGCTAAATTTTATAATTTTCTTTAAACTAAAGACTTCCGATTATCATAAATTAATGAAGAAACTGTGAACGGATCGGCCAAACTGTGAAAAATGAAATTTTATATCTCTCAAACAAAGTATAATAATTTCACTTCTGAGTAGCAAAAATGTTGAAACGTCATATCCAACTTACTTGCTGCATTCCACACCATCGGCGAAACTTTCTTTACTAATCGAAGGAATAGCATGATCTAAATCGTGATCGAGAAACTGTCCCCATTGCATAAGCATATGTGTACATTCTTCATCTGGTGTTATAGTTTCAGTTGATATGAGTTGAGTTGATATCATACGAGCACTTGGTTTAGGATGGCCATGATACATCTGGGAGTGAGACCAACCTGGCAATTGAAGAATTACAAATAAAAATAACAGATTTTCTTTGTATTTAGAGTTAAAAAAGAAATCTTTAATCCACTCGAAGTTACAGAGTTCTTAGCTCTTAATAAGATTTCAAAATTTGAATTCAAAATAATAACAATATTTCATTAAAATACGAGGAGGAATTTTTTTTATCTTGACAGATTTTTTTAGTTCATTTTGTTTTGTCATTTCCCTTTACGAATGTTCTTATGTACCTCTCCAAGCCATTCTCTGAAGCTTCGCTTTTTAAAAGAGTTTCACAAAACACAACTATTACATGTGAATTTTTCAATAGAACGAAAAATAGATTTGTTTTTCCCCTAATGATTAATAATTAAAATCGAGATATTTTCGAACGTAATGCACTATATGCGATCTCAATAATCTAAAAAAAAAATTTAATGATTGTAAAACGTACGTGCACTGAATTACGTGGCAATTAATGTTATTCCTTACCTACAGGAGTGTTAAAACCATTTTCATATATAGGTTTTAGCAGTCTCTTGAATCCAGTTAAAGATGCTCCCCACATGGAATGATAAATGTTGTTACAGCTACCATCAATAGTACGATATTTAGAATGAAAACACATCTCAGTACAATTAACATGAGCTCTATGAGTTAAACAACCTGATAAATTAGCAATCAATTCCAACTGAATAGGGGTCAGAACATCTTCGTATGAGAAATCTGAAAATGAAAGGAAAACATTAATTTGATTTTAATACTGCTCATAACGCGATTTTTTTTGTATTTTTGCACCAGAAACAAGTAATCCACTAGTATTGTCCAAATATTTTATTGCCCAACAGCTTGCAATCTATAAATCTTCCAGAAAGTGTCTTATATGTTTGGGATCAGAAGAACGAGACGAATTCACAAGTTTGTAACAATATACTATTGTTCAACATTTGAGTTATAAAAATTGCGTTTGGAAATAATTGGACAATTCTTACTGTTTCGAAATTCAAAGGGTTAATAGTTTACTTCATGAGACACGATCCATTCAATATATAACACATTTTTCACACTAATGTTACGTCTCATTGCGGTACATTTGATGATATACCAAGTTTGACAAAATTGAAGATATTCCTTAATATTCAAAAGCTCGATACCTGAAGTTATACAAGTTACACAAATATATTCCGGGATACTCGATAGAAACCCTAATGTTCCATGTATTTAAACATTTCAATTTTCTATAAGAGAATTGTGTGATTCTCCTACCTGAAAGGTTGAACCTCATTCCAGCTTCTACATGTCTCTGTACAATATGAAGTGCTCGTTCGTATATTTCACCAGCTCTTGCTACTTCTCTTCCTTCGTTATTTGGGAAGCGAACAAGTCGAAGTAAATCACTGGAAAGAAAAGGTAAGAGGTAAAAGACAGATACGCTTTGTGAATAAAATGAAAACTGCCTTTTTGTCAAAAATTTTATTGTTATATATTAGTAGGTTGGAAATGTTTCAGGACAAAAATATCCACTATTTGCAGTATACAGTGGTGAGTCACCAAATATTACAGACTTTTCGTCTCCCAGCGGTAGGGTTATTTTTCTTTTATGATTATATTTTGCTTGCTCGATAAGTTCAGCCTCGTAGAAACTGCCTGATATATTCATTTCCACAATTGATGAAGTTTTGTACACTTTTTGGGGAGAAGTTTGAACATCATTCTTTTCAGCACTTTCCAAAAGCCTATGTTTGTTGCAGAACCGGGTAAAATAATCGTCATTTTCAAATTTTCAAGAGCGAAAAAAATGTAAGCGGCTTAAATGTATGGACTTGCCTCATATTGATTAAATATTATCATGATGATAATGGGAAATTTGAACCACTTTTTATTTTAAGTATTGAAGAAGTACTCTAATTAGATAAGAGGTGTGACTATGAAGCTTTTTTTGTAAACTTAGTTTCTTTATTTCTCAGTGCCACAATTTGGACATTTTTAGTATTAAATTGGATGGAAAATATTTCCCACATCAAGTGAATCCAATTTCTTTATGTTTTTTTATTTTTCTTATGCCTAGAGGATTAGCATTATCAAACTGAAGATTGATTTCTCAATAACACTATAACATTGCGAGAAATTATAAGTTTCATATGATTGGTAAAACGATCAATGGTAGGTACATTTTGCTATTTCTATGAACAGAAAATATTGTAATTCATTGTATTTTCTGTCGATTTATTGATGTTCCATCTATTCCAAAAATCATCACGAAGTTATAATACTGGCATTTGTATTTTGATCTTTGGAAACTCTAAAATATGAAAATCTAATTTTTCGATCAGTATGAAGCTATCGTAAACAAATTAATTAAATCGTTCATCAGTTTGATAAAGGAACTCGTAGCTTTAAAATGAGACTACGTATATTAAAATCGGTACATTCTAACAAAAGTTATTGCCTCTTAAAAGTGAGTAATATTTGCTGACTAACCCATGTATTTTGTTATAATTATTAAAATAACGTGAAATGGTTAGACTTTGTCCTCTGATCTTTTCTATTTAGGAGAAATTGTCCAGTCTTTATACTACAGGTACGAAATATTTTAAATGAATTTCGACTGGATCATAGCTACCAGTAATTTTTACGAACCTCGGTGATGGTGGTTTATTGAGTCTATCTCTCTGATACAAAGCACGTACAGTATCATTTAAAGCTCTATCAATCGCCCTCCTTGCTTCTTCAACAACTTCTTCAATAACAACTTCTTTAGCAGGAGATGATGTTAATTGAGGGATTGCTTCATCTGTAGAAAAAAAAACGTTCATATTTCATAATTTTATTTCAGTATAAAGATTGACCACTGACCTTTAACTGTGAGATGCCCTCTTGCTATGGAATATCCATTGTCATTGAGAGCTGAACATTCATACATTCCTTCATCAGTTTTCGATACATTGTAAACATATAAACTGCCATCAGGAGTTACTCTAAAATAAAGATGAAAGTACATGTTAATGATAGTTTAAAATGATAGATTTATTCACATCTTACAGAAAGGGAGCCATCAAAACTCCGACTTTACTATGTTTAGGTCGGGTTACTTAAGCTTAGTTTTCAGCTTGATAAGGCAATTCAGCCGTATAAATATATCATTCTTCTGTCTTGGATAGTTTATTATTACTTCCATTTCTGGATAGGTTAATACCGTGTTTTAGACCAAACTGCTATGAGATCTCAAAAGATGTTTTGAAAGGCCCATCTGCCAAAAATATAACCAATGTGAAATGCCAGATACTGTAGCACAAAATATCGCAAAATTTCTGTCTTGTTTCATACTGGTTCAGAAATTGACTTAGTCCATGCCAATTTCTGAACCAGTATGATTTGTATGAAACAAGACAAAGCAGCAGTATTACAGTGTTGCAATTGATGTTATTAAAGGTGGAATTAAAAAAGTTAAAACATACCTGTGATGCCAATTATTATGCTCCATAGTTTCTCCATCTTTCTTCCAAACGATGATTGGTTGAGGATCTCCTTGAGCTTGACATGGAAATTCAACAACAGTTCCTTCTGGTACTTCAGTATCTTGTGGTCGTTTAACTAATTGTGGTGGAATTCTCTCTCGAACTGATAATCTCGCACTTGCTTCCTGTATACCAACACTGTTCTCAGCTATGCAGCCGTAAATACCTTCGTCACTGGGTTTTACATGTTTTATACGGAGCTGGGATCCTATACAAGATAAATATCATTTAGCACTTCGCCTTTGTAGTGGTATTGGATACTTAAATATTTCTACACAGATTTCGTTAATGAGAACTTATGATTTAACTCATTTTTTATTACGTTAAATTTGCACATAAATTATAGGCTTAACCAACGGCTATAATAATTAAAATTTGTAACACATCATATTAAAGGTCATTATAAAAAAAATATTTCACTTAAACTATCTTAACTTAACACTTAAACTTAACACTTAATGTCCAATTTTCTGTAAATTTGTAATACACTTATTGATACGTTGTAGCTCTTGCACCGAAGGAACAAATGTAAGTCAATTTAGAGTAAATAGGCGAATTAACGTTTTCTATACATCCTAATAATGAATTCACATTAACCGATATTTTTGCTGTTAACTTCAAAACAGGTTAATTAAACTTGCAAATATCTGAACAATATTACACTCTTTTCTAGATTTTATTTTCCCATTCTTCACTGTTCTTACCTCCAGATGTAATAATTATTCTTCCTTCTGGTAATATGATTTCACCATTTCTCGTCCATGTTATAACAGGTTCAGGACTTCCATCAGCAAAACACAGGAAGTCAGCATGGTTACCAGATCGCACGGTTTGCTCCTTAGGAATCTCACGAAGTATTGGTGACACTAGAAATGATACAAAGAAAAGAAATAGAAATTATTTTCTTCAATGTCTTTAGGATATGAAAATATAATTTCTTCATTATGAAAATTCCTGACAGAAAAAGAAATTGTGCTGATGGCAATGCAACAGAAATCGTCAATTCTATTCTTCTTTTCTAAAATTCTATTACTTATTAAACTGCTTGAGTTTACTCGTATATTTTTGCTTACCAATAAATTTGTTTAATGCATTCAATTTAAAAACACAAACTCAATTTTAATAAGAAATTAGATGGAAACATTACACTCATTTCTGTAATATTGTAATATCGCCTATATAGTCATTTTTATTTCATACGTATAACACGTTAAACACAATAATTTATACCAATTTTCATTATGACTGCTATTTCCAGCATGTTCTTGAGTTTACCAATAATATCTGTAATTGGTATTTTTCTGCAATGCAGAAAACTGCAGAACAGTCTTTCCTTTTTTATAAAGAAAAAAAGGAAAGACTATTATTATCAACTTCATTTATCACTTTATTGTTAAAAATAATATATGTACAATGCACAAATTACAAGCAACAAAGAATAATTATATAAATAAAAACATAATAATTATTAGACTATTATTTTGTAAAAAAAATACTAAACAATAAAATTAATAAAATATAGCATAAACTTTATAAACCACAAAAATAAAAGACATTGAAACATATACTTTTTTAAACAAAGAACTACAGCAGCATAACCATCATTAATGAAATTTACTCAGAATCTTACCTGCTTTGAAAATTTCTTCATTCAGCAGAAATGAGAAATATTTAAAATGTAGTTTTGCATGACTTCTTAAAAATACTATTAAATTATATTTTAACTTTAGTCTCACCTGATATTTTGATGCGAGCAGATGTACTAACACGACCAAGAGGACTGGAAGCTGAACATTTGTAAACACCAGCATCTCCTGGTTTGGAATTACGAATTGATAAAGATCCTTCAGGAGATATCTGAAAGTTATGACGATAATAGTATTAGGAGTAATTAGTTATAACGATAAATATCATTAGGAGTAATTAGATATAACGATAATGGCTTAGGAGTAATTAGTTATAACGATAATAGTATTAGGAATAATTAAAATTCATACCAATGTAATTTACCCATTGCAGTTTCGGCATCTAAAATGCCATTTTTAAAGGGTTACTTGCAGATAATGGATTTACGGTTTTCTGTGATTTTCTTGTACCTTATATTATTAAAGAATTTTTGCAAAAAGTTTGACATTTTTTTACTCAACGGATCAAGAGATATTTCACAAGGTAGCACAAATCATCCTGCTTAATTTCGCTGCCTTCCGAAAATATGCAAATTATTCGCTGAAAAACACATATCAGAACACATATTTATTAAGTAGTAGCAAAACCGACTTAAAAATAATGCAAATTAATCATTTTATTCATATATCTGCAGTTGTCTTGTTTTGAACCAAGCTTACTCCGCTACCTTACAGCTTATTTTCTTACCCTTTCTAAGATGGATATCTCCAGTTCTCCACAACCGATGATTTTTGGGAGGTAAGAAAAATAATATGAGTTATTTATATCAAGAAGACCTATATATTATATGTTATAACATCAGAAAAGTCAATTTAGCTGCAAGTAACTCTTTAACGTTATTTATCTTTTTTTTAATATAATTATCTAAGGTGTCATATGTGTCTATTACCTGTTTCACTTCAATTAACTGTCTGATAATTTATCAATGACGATTAATGTATTTCATCCAGTAAAGACTTTTATAACATTGTTATTCAATGGTGTTAAATTTCAAAAAATTTAATAAATATTAGAACAAGGTATTATAAAATAGCGATGTTGATTATAATTCAAGAGAAACGAACTTCACATTCTGCAGGTACAGAAAATACTTAACTCACGCTCATTTCAGTCGTAAATCAAATTTAAAGGATATATCAAAATATTGACAGATCATTAAAATAAATAATTTGATTTTCGTAAGTATTATCGCGATTCTAAATAATATCGTCCCGAGATTATTCACGAATAAAGCACTCATCCTTTTATTATTCATATTATTCCATTCTTCTAAAACTCATACAAATCTCAATGTAAAATACTTTCAATGAGAGCAACGAACTACGGTCATTTGGGTGGTTGAAAACCCCACTCACCGGACATTAACCTTATTCAATGCTTATAGAAAAAGAATGATTTCATACACACCATCGGAGCTTTGACTCATTGACGGTGGGTG
>JAQIWE010003783.1:0-11430 GCA_034698565.1 Campodea plusiochaeta | reverse complement strand
TGAACTCCCAGATAAAATACCTTTTCAAAACAGTTTGAATCATTAAAATCCGATAACCCGTTGCAAAGTAGTTCACGGACGCACAGACACACAGATACACAGACACACAAACATAGGCGCTTATTATATAGATTCATCACAAAACAGGTTCTGATAGTAATACAAAATATGCAGTAGTCTGTGAACAATAAACAAACTAGCTCCTATTGAAAAGTAATGTGTGGAACTTTTTATAATTACGGTACAAGTTGTTTTTCTATCTTCTGTAATGTGATCTGCAATGGAAAATTGCACACATTTTTTACGGGTCTACCCAGGAATCTACAATCTAGTCCAGTAGGCCTAAGTATTTAAGCGAAATTTGATGAATCAAGTTCATAAATTCAAAAACCTATGTCAACAATGATCCAATGTTTTGGTTATACAGAATTAACTTTTTTCATATTATTCACCTCCGGAGTTATTTTGTGTAGAGAAGTTGTCAAAATCCAAATCGATCTAATATTCACCATGTCGTAAATAGAATTGAAACAGACTGTATATTTTATAGCATATATTATCTGAAATCAGTTGTAGCACATCTAAATCTACATAATGCCAATGAACCGTGCTAATCTCCACATAATAATGATAACAACATGCTTTGAAACATTGACAGGTTGTGTACATCTCTATATGCAGTCAGTAGCTGAACATATTTTCAACCTTCATCATTACAAAATATACTTTAAATGCAACATCAACAGCGTAACAATGTGTGTCATGAATTAATTAAGCATAATTCAATATGCTCGTTTCATTATGTCGGGAGAATCAAAAATTAGTAAGGTTTATTTAAATAATGCTGCGATAATTTAATGATAAAGGGTAATTGGTAGGATAATTAATTAACGAAAGATTACAGTATATTTCGGGTGACTTGTACAGTATAATAATATGTGAATACTCATTCAGTGATACACAATTCGCTTTTTTCATGCCGTATGACGATATCTCATTTTGGAGATTTGTTTTTGTTATTCTCTTATCTCTATTTGCTTTTTAAAAACAGCTTTCATGATTAAAAAATGTAGTCGTCATATGTATAGCGAAAAGTTTATATTTCTGATCTGCTAGTTGTCAGTACTATAGATGACGAGTGCTCGCAGGTTTTTTTTTTTTTAGCTCTGAGAATAAAGGGGATTTTAAAAACAACACATTATTCTATGTTGGGCTTGCTGCTAACAAAAAAATTAGCAGCACAACAAAACTAAAAATAATAATAATAAAATATGCTGCAATAACAATTTTCATTTCTAATCTCGAATAACTATAGTCGAATTCAACACAATTTAATTTTTTCACACTCTACATAGTCAATTTAAAGTTTTGTAATTTTGTTGAAAAAGAAAGTGATAAAAACCTTCACAGAATATCCTTCCTTTTGCTTCATCTCTTAGCAGTAATAGCCTCACAATTGCCTCCATATAATATTCGGGTATATATAAGAACCCATCCAGTACCGTGTTAGTCAAAACTAGTGGTAATAGTGTAGCAGTGAGAAGATTTATAGCCGGGACAAGGAACATTTAGTTCTTGAGTTGAGGATTTTCAGTTTGGCTCAACTCCCAAATTCACTACTTTTTGCCAGGAATACATTACAGTAAGCACTGATGAAGAGAGAACAAGTGGGAGGGGGATATTTGTTTGTTTGTTGACATGGAAACGAATCTTGATTGTAATTTCATTCCATACCCTTTTTAGTTTTATTAGTGCTGTTGTGAATTCAGGAATGAATTCCTGTACATAAGGAGATTTGATGTGGAAATAGAAATCAGACAACTTTTAGGAGATAATTCTGCTCAGGAATTAATATTGAACAACAGCCACATTTTGAAATAGTTCTGTGTGTCAATCAAAAATCACATCAAATAACTATAATTTTATACGACATAATTATAACATTCACCTCTGGAAACTTGGTAGCAAAATCATTTCCAGTTGTTCAGTTTTGTGGTAATATATTATCAATGGCTTATTAAATAAATATGATGCTTTCGATCACCTTATAAAATATGATCATGGAAGATTAAATGCTGTTCCAGAAAAAAATATTGATAGGCTACTTTAGTTCTTTTTCAATGCATTAAAACTGCTATCATTGTGTAACAAAGTACTGACATATTTCTATTATAATATAACTCGAACAGAAAACAAATCCTATTCAAAAATTGCAAACTTTTGTTTTCCAGCTAACAAATAATAAAAGTTATGTGTATATCATTCAAATTTCATAAGCAGCTTACGGTATAGTCTTTGTTGTACGAATTCACAATTAAGTGAATATGAAAGTACATAAAGCATTCTTCTAATTATAGTATTGTAGGTAGCGAAACGTTCTGCTGGGGATTATAATACTGTAAAGTTATTACATAATTTGAATAGTTCAGTAGCAGCTTAAAATATGCGAATAGATTTATTATATATACAGTAGGCTTACTCGTATTGCGAATTGTGATGTTTTGGGTCATCGTCGCTTATGGTATTAAAAATTGAACTTGACTGATTATTCTGATGTAGCATATCATAAGGTTATAAAACTAGAAGTAGTCTTAATGTTTACACAGAACTTTAGTTACGAGCTATATATATTATAGGCAGGCGGGGATCTGAGGGAGGGGGGGTGGACCCCTCCCTTACCAACATTTTGTACAAAATTTAAATAAAAATGCAGTTCGAAAAACAAATAGAAACGTTTGGTTAAAATTTCATAAAAATGAATATTTTTAGTTAAAATTTCCAGATATTATAATATTTTCTCGAAATTATATTTCTGTTGTGCCTAAATTTGCTGCTTTTTGAAAGGAATATTGCAAAAATTTCGCGCTCGGGCTTTGCCCTCGATAAATCCTTTCCTATAAGTTTTATTTACACCGCAAGCAAAATATACACCAGTTTAAATGCTATAAATTTTGCATTGTATATATTTATAGCAATCTCGGCCCCTCCCTTAAACCAAGTCTAAATTCGTACCTGATTATAGGCATATACTGTTGGCATACTCTCTTTTATAGGGAAATCAGACTAATAAAATTATTTTAAAATTATTCCTTGAAACAGTACCAATTAAATTTGAATTGTATTAATTGCTACAGAGTGCTATTATATAATTGCCTTTTCCATGACTTCTGTAAAGTGTGTCTGAATTTTAATATTAATCTAACAATATCAACAAAGCGGCAAAAAATTACATTGACATTAATTATTAATTTTAGAATGTACGAGTCGTAAAACTCGTAATGTTTTCGTTAAAAGAAAAATTGTGGGTCTTTTTAAAGAATTGATTATTTCAATTAATTTCTGTCTGTCATTGTAGAATTGTAATTATCATAGATATAATACACAGGGCGTATCAGAGGGGGAGGTAAGAGGGTTCCAGGAGGGCATTTTGATCCGGGGCTTCGCGTTTCCAGGGGCCTCAAAAAAGGAGAAAGGCAAGGAAAAAAGAAATTATGTGGAAAACAGGAAGTTAAAATAATAGAAACTAAAAATATTAGAGAAAGTATACCTGAAATTTGCTCAAAATAGGCTATCAGTAAAAATTGTTTAAATAGGAGATTTCACTTTAATTTTGCAAAATTTTCTTCGCTTGCGCCAAATAACATTCTGGTGGAGCGAGCTCGAAAAGTCTTCGACATCGACCTACTTAAAGGGGCCTCAAAATGAAAAGTGGCCCAGGCTCTCTGGCAGGCCCTGATAATACGAGTATAAGATTATTAATTTTCATTTTTTAGCAATCATAGAAGGAGTAATCTGTATGTGTTATTGGGAATAATATTTGTACATTGATTAAAATGTAAATTAGGGTACACGACCCAATTATTGCAAAACTGTAGAGGTTCTCTTCTCTTTCTAAATTGATATTATCCCCTCACCCTTGCGTTAAATTGACTCATCACTTCCGTTTCTACACCGTTGTATCCTCATAGTCTTCGCTATCGATTTCATATATCGTGAGACGTCACGCTAAATTATTGCTTCTATTCTAATTTATTGACAAACAATACAACTACCCCGGAACCCTTGCTCTTCAGGGTTGCCATACGAACAATATATTACAGGATACAAGTATGAACGTGGAAAGAAATAATGAAGAACTTATTAAATGTATTATTTGCGATTTTGTTTGGAAATTCTGTTGCCTAGAATGTCAAAATACACGAATGTCAAAATACACGAATGTATTATCCATTAACTATAAATTAATATAGACTGATTCATTATTGTGACATAACTCACTCGTGAGATAACTGGTAGGCTAAAATGAAAGTCTGTAGTAAATGCTGAGTACCAAACAATATAAATATGTATAGTATTGTTTCTGTTTATCTCCTAGTTCTGGAGTGCAGCATTTTTATATAGTGGTAACTAAATTTGTAAAACTGTCTTATTCTGGTCAGCAAAATAATAGTAAATTAGTAATTCGCTGATTGTAATCTGTCCAACTCAAACAGTCCATTAACGTGCAATGGTGGAAATGATAAGTACCGTAAGTTTTTTAAATTTTATTTTATTTGTATTTAACATCTGCAGATTATGTTGCAGTTTTAAAATTAGTTATAGAGATGATCTTAGAACTAATTTCGGAGAACAGTGGCCAACTATAAACGCAACTTACAGTCTTAATAATATTATTTTTTAGATGAGCATATTGGCATCGCTATTTCCATCCATAGTAAATTATATCTGCAAAGACGTTGCTATATATCGATTTATAGATATTCCTTGCACACAAATATATTACTCAGTCCTGTCACGTTATATTTTCACTACAATTTTTGCAATATTTGCACTTTTCTCCACGTTTTCCTTTTTTTTTCTTCCTCGGAGAGACGTATCAGATGGCAAAACCTTAGAAAAACATGCCACGTACGGAAGGACGGTAATTTAATTACGACTTTTTGGAGATGCTGGGATAGAAGAAAAATGTTTTCGTCTTCATGTCATTCAATTGTTATAGAATTTGTCTTACGTAAATGTTTCTTTATAACTTTATTGTAATTTAATCAAATTGTTGCAATGTTATCATAATAGGGAAAATATTGCAAAATACTGTGTCGTTATAGCAGAGTTGTACATTTACCAAACAATTTCAATTATAAAAGTATTATTACTGCGGAATTGTGGCTTAATCTTTGATATTTTACAATAGGTGGTGGAAAATATGTGTTATTATAATAGCTTTCTAATTAGGTCTAAACGTAAAACTTGATATAATAATAATAATTTTGTTGTTCATACGGAAATACGACGTATTATATTAACAATATATTGAACTCTACGTTATTACAGTAAATTATAATATAATAATCTATAAAATATTGTAGGGAAAGAACATTATAATTACATTGGTTTAATTTAGTTATGACAGTACTATTCATAGACAGTATCACTATACTGAAGTGAGTATAGTAATAACCTATGAAACTCGAACATAATTATATATGTTTATTCTGATGATTGTTTAATATACAAACGATAATTATAATTAATGATATAATAACACAATTCCTTTTACTTGTTAATACTCAAATCTCAAATTAGACTTAAGTCTATACTCGTTGAATCCTATGAAAGTCGAAGAATCCAATTGTCGTGATCAATCAATATTTTACCTAAGCTTTCAACATATTTTTGAAGACATACTTTAATATGAAGGCTATTGAAACCACAATTTGATCAGATTTCTCTGTATAGTATACGCAACCGGTTGTTATCTTGTATTATTCACCTTAGTAGCCATGACAACACATGAATATTTATTTGCCTTCATTCCCACTCATCCATTGCAATAAGAAATTAATATACCGCTGAAATGAATATACCTTATTGATCCGGCTATTCTCATACCAGGACACAAATGCGCAGGGAATAAAAATATCTTAATTATAGAAAGAAAGATGATTTATTCTCCATGCAGGCAACTCGATCACACAGCTCACTATTATTGTCTGTTTCACTTGAATTATACTCCATTTTTTGATCTCGGATAAGGCACAGCATTGCTGATGTTTTTTAAAATCTCCACAACTTTAACATAACTAACTTGAATACTAATAATGAAGATGTAATATAAATTTGACTTTACATTTAGAGATTGAGATATTTACGATATATTAGCAAAACAACTCGTCTTGCTATGTTAAAAGTGGAGTATAATTAAAGTGAAACGGAGTGTAACTAGTATATTATATAAGCTTTACTGTTCCATTAAAGTTATGGAGAATCATCGGACAAATTTTCCTTTCATAGAATTAAAATAATAATTTTCGCTACTTTACTATCTCGCCGTCATTCTCACGTTCTCGCATACCAGGTTTTCTATAATTATGTTTTGAAAATAAAAAAATATTCATGATTCAATAGAAATTACATAGACAAACTTTCATGTAAAAACAACTAAATATAGATATAGGAGTAAGCTTTCCATCTTATATCTCATTTTCCTTTTTTTTTTTTTACATTATCCATCTACAGTATTTCAGTTTTTGATTAATAACATTTTATAATTGTAACTGCCATTGGAGGGAAATAATAAAACGTAGAACTTTCTACACAAGCATGATCTTTAAATTATTATTCATGGACTTTAGTTTTTGGTCTCTCCAGTTTGTTGTGAGTTAATTATTACAGTTTATCACTTCAAATGAGCTGACTTATTACATCAAAGAACTTTAATCAGTTTGGTACTTGATAGAATTTATTAATTTTTGACAAGAGTGAAAGTGGAGTGAAAGGCAACTAGCAGCTGCTCTACGAAGCTAATGACTTGCTAGATGCAACAGCTTGTTGAGAAGTGGAATTTTATTAGAACGTACTTTATAACTTTAATTTGGACTTACTATAAGACAATCACTTTTAGAATTGCTAAATCATTGATAGGGCCTAATATTCACGAACATTTTCTCTCTGGCTTCGATTTAGAGAAAACTTCATAAGGTGTTTCAATTATTCCATGATATTGATTGAATAATAACGCATGCAACACTACTTATAAATATAATTATATCTCAAATAAGAAATAACATCATATTAATATTTTAAAAGTAAATAAAATTTTAACGATTTTTATCATAAATTAACAAAATGAAAAGTGCCTTAAAATTAATAATAATTAAAGATACATAGAGTACAGAAAAGATTTGTAATGGAGGATTATCATGCAGAAAGTATACTTCTGTGTAACAAAAGTGCGAAAGAAAATTAATATACATTCCCACTTTCAAAGAAATCATATTGCGAAACGTTTTCATTATTATTTTATATGACCTTTGAAGTATCTGTCTCCTGTCATTTTTTCCATTCACTATGTTCTAACATTTGACATAAAAAGTTCCTTTTATGATGGAGTCATTCTCTTGCGATCTGCTATCGATCCCCATTCCTCTCCATCCGGATGCATTGTCCGTGCATATACCTCCCTGTCTCGTTTCTTCACTAATGTCCTAATCCTCTTTTTTTTTAAAGTAAAGTGAATTAGTACTTGCTACAGAGAAGACAGATCGATCTTTGTTATCTTGGCACTCGAATCGCTACCACTTTGCTTTATATACACCCCTCCTTTTTTCTTTCTTTCTTTACAAAATGGACGTGAACAGCTTGCTCTAGCAATTGGAAAAAGTATAGAAGTTTTAGAGGAAGGCTTAAAGATTTGATTGAGGTAGTACTTGTCGAGAGATGCTATCCTGTAGACTAAGTTAAACTACCAAACTCCAGAAACGATCCACGAAATTCTAAAAATAAAGAGACTCAATCTTTAATTGTGCTACTATGATGTACTATTTTTGCTTTTACAACTGATCTACCTAAATAAATAGAATTGAAGAATGATAGAAATTTTGTCTGTAAAAACAGTCGGCAACTCGACAGTATAATTATATTGATTGAGAAACTGCATTAAATTTTAGAACTTATAAAGAAAGCACTTGGAAACTGCTTTATACTGTGTGAGGATATATAACGGTTAAAGTTTAATAGTTTATCTTCTTTTTCAATAAGTTACATAAAATATTTTAAAACATTTCATACCATTTCTACTGCATTACTATTTCATTCTTACACAATACCCCCACGTGGCTAGTATGACCTGAGCTTTCTATATATATGCTTCCATTACAATTTCTATTATTCTATTCAGAGCTAATAAGCTGCAATTATACTGTACCTATACTGTACAATCTGCTTTTTTATCTATTTATAAAATATTGCATGAGCTAATAGCTTATTATTACTTACACATTGATTGTTTCAAAAATATATCTGCTCCGATATCGTGTCATTCGAAAAGTATAGAAAACCGATCATGCGAGATAGAAATTACGAGAGAGAGAAAATCGAGGAAGTAAAAGCTTGGTTCATACTTCATATCTCACTGTAGTTCATATTTCATACCTCGCCGACACAAACACAAAATATCGAACTATTTTTTTAGTTATTGGCAATCGAAAAAAATGTTAATAGCCATTGGCTAAATGTTGTAAATTATCGAAATCTTAAAAATATTTGTTACCGTACATTCTGAAACTTATTTGCATCAAAATTGCACGAACTTAATACATTACTGGACATTCACTACTTTTAAAAACAAACTCTTCAATAGTTGATAACTGAAGCTTTTTACCTATACAGAAAGCATTTGATAAAAAAAAATAACTGAGAAATACATGAATGCCGTACTGGCCATCAAAAACATTGTTGCGGTGTAAGAGGAGGGTGCTGGGTTTAGGAATGAAATAGAGCACGAAATCATGGCAGTAATAATTTACCGTCAAACACTAAACACATAATACGTGTATTTTTTGTAGACTATTCCTACGTTGTCGTATTGGTCGCAAGTTATAGCTACGAGCTATTAAATATTTACAGTCAATAAAAAAGTAAAGCGAACTTCTCAGAATAGTTGTGAAAAAGTGTAGGTCGTTCAGAAATGAAGAGTATAATATATACTGTATGGATACAAGTTTAAGAATTGAAGAGTATGCAGTTTTTATTTTTACTGAACTTACATGAATTTTAATAATTGGGAGAAATATAACTACATTCTTTGATTACGTGACAAAAACTGCAGTACTTAAGTATTCACCTTTTTGCTGTTTAATTGAACTTTGAAGCTCTGTAATATTTAGTATATATCAGTCTTATTTGTGACTATGAACGTTGACGGTATACTTGGAACTATATACAGCATGAGAGAGAATGGGGAGGGAATTTTTGGAATGTATAGGTTTATAAGGCTTTGGTAGATATTTGCGGGGGAATTCATAGATCATTAAATATTCACTCCTGCAGGAATATTTTCTACGGTTTATTTCAAGACATTTATATAAGTGGATAAAAAGTGAATTCTTGATATTCTTCGTTCACTTGCATAAGTGTTTTCACCATTTAATTTGAGCTTGATCGTTGAATATATTAGCCCTATTTTACGAACTTTTCATTGCTCTTCAAATTATTTTCCAAACCCATTATGTTTCAATTTACCAGTTTATCATTTCAACGATGAATGAAATTTCAGTTTACGAAAACTCGTATTTCTACGTATTTTAAGTCCGGATGTGTTTAAATATATTGTAGGTCCCTAGCTTACATAGTTACACTTTTCCATTAAAAACTTAAAATGAGAGTTTGAAATGTTCTTTATAAAACAACTTCTAAAGTAGGAAGAGATGGTGTGCACTATTTTAAAAGCGAGGAAACTGAACAATATAGATAGAAAATACATATATGTCATATATAATTCGTAAAAAGAAAAAAATAATATCTGTTATATTTATAGATATCCTTAAAAAGATTATGAAATATTTATAAATATCTGACTCCACTCTTGAACAATTAGCCAATTGAAATCTTTTAGTTTTAACATGAACGATCCATCCATAACTCGATATTCTCTTTTGATTTTTTTCCAGTTGGTACAAGAAAGGTGATGAAATCCCTTTGAATGTGAAGAAAGTTGGAGGTGGTTCCCGTCGTAACGCCACGACAGCTGTTCTTACGTTGTCCCCACAACGAGATCAGGATGGGTCGGAATACAAATGCGTCGTATGGAATAGAGCACTGTCCGAAGGAAAGAAATTGGAGACCACTGTTGCCCTCAATGTTAACTGTAAGTATTAACTCACGTTATCTTTATTTTTACTCAGATGCGAAGGGTTTTATACACACTGCACCTCTGTGAGTTTGTGTACAGTTCGTCATGATAGTAATACCTATTGTACTGTCTTTAGGGGTGCTGTGTCAATTCATTGCGGTCGGGTTATATTAATTTTTCTAGAACTTAGACTAAAAGAAACGTCATTTGTAAATTTTTGATAACAACTTTTTATAATCAGGATCTCAGCAGGGTTCCGTAATCTTTTAACCAGTAATTATTATCTCTATATATAGGCATTAAACCATTAAGGGAAAGTGGAAAAGCAAAATGTTTCATATTTTATTTCTCCGTATATACCAATAATTTTATTAATCCATCTAACCCATATAATAATACATATTACTGCAGAACTACCGTACTTAATTATACTTTTACTATCTCACTTGAATAAAGATATTCTTAAAAAAAAAAACTGGTTCAAAGTCGATAAAGCAAATAAGGCTTAAGCTGTAGTGACAAAAGTCCACAAAACGGAAAGCACGTCGTATATTGCGAGTCCTCTATTGAAATATGTGCACACAGTAACTGATTTTGAGCAACATATTGAAAGGTTTATCACCCAGTGATCAAAATAAACGAAAATCTGAAACTTCCACCAATTCTTATTCCGAGAGGGGAATACTTACATGATTAATATTACTCGAACTTGACGTTTTGTTGGCAAAGTTTTGTAATCATGTTTCTGCAGATTTTTTTTCTGGAAGTATTGTATTATAATGTTATATGAAGTCGTCAACAACATTGCATGAGAACTCGCGACTGTAACTTTCTGAAAGTTTTGACCTTATATGAGTTCATTTATAGTATTCCTATATATACCAATTGCTTTCTCAACTTAAGCTATCACTACATGATCCCGAGTTTGTTTTTTAAGTTCATACTATAGTAACTCCTCATTACTTTGTCTCTGTCGGTTTTAAACAATAATATTCGGTCATAAACTTAGAAAGATTACAGAATTAATTTGCGTATCTTGTTTCATAATTTAATTATTGTTAAATTTTACAGCTCATGTAAGAATCTTAAATTTATTTAACATTTAATAAAAGGATTGTTCCTTATAAATATCTTGCATTATATTCATGGATATTCTATGAAGGTGAATACGCCCATTATTAAGGATTCCTTAATAACAGACGTATTCACCTTCATAGAATATCCATGAATATAATACAGCATATTTCAGATTATCTTCAACTTTGTATAGCAGTGCTTATTAATGCAGAGGTACAACTTTA
>JAQIWE010003782.1:0-11430 GCA_034698565.1 Campodea plusiochaeta | reverse complement strand
CAGACCATTTCTAATAGGGGGGGGGGGGGGGCAAAAGTACCTTTAAACCTGGTACTGTCGGAACCGTAATAAATTTAGAGATTTTATGGTAAAAACTCCCTATTTTAGACCCTTTTTACTGAGATTTTGTAAAATTTCGGTCTCATGTTTTATTTTTTTAATTTTTTTATTGTTTCAGATTAATTTTAATCAGTGGAATTTCTTTAACTTTTTTTTTCTTTTTCGAAGCTTAACAGGTGAGCAGCTGCCCATTCTGCCCCCCTGTAGTTCCTCCTATGATTGCCATTATATAGGCGAGTTCATTTATTAGTGTATTGTATCAAAATAATAAATTAATTAGCTTCCACTAGAGAAATCATTCTGAAAAACAAGTGTTCCAAAATATACTATTTGCTATATACAGGTACAGGGTAGTTAAAAAAATAGAACACTTAGTTAAAATGTAATAAAATCTGCAAAATATTGAAGCTAGAAATTTGAAATAAAAAGTACATGAAAGAGCATGTTGTGTTCTTTCTGAAAATATAGGATTTAATAACATTCCGTAATCTATTACGGCAGATCCGGTCTCCCATATAAAATAATTCGTGGACATTGGTAATAACGGAAATTCCAGAACGACAATGATTTTCACGGTTTTACAGCTAAAAAGTGACAATACTTAAAGTAATATAATTTAATAACATTTTTGAAAAAATCATATCATTCCGTACACAATATTTTTCATTTTGTTCATTCTTTACTATTCTACGCCTTATAAATTATGCTGTACTATATAGTTGCAATGTACTATATTGAGCACCCTAAGTCGAAAAGCAGTTTTATTAGGTAGATCATATAAATTATAATAAAATAAGGATGGCCACAAAACCACATATTGTCAGAAAGATAACCAATCACACTTTCATATGCTTTTGATTTCATCTTTTTAGCTTCAATATTTCAGAAATTATCCCATTATAAAAATGAAGTGTTCCATTTTTTTGGGCCACTCTGTATAGAAGGAAATATCAATGTTGTGAAGTGAACTCTTTTGCATTATCCGAATGAAATAAAACGTCTGCATATACTTTTAGAATTTTTTACAGTAAGCAGAAATAATTGATGAGGATATTGCTCCCTAATAATGTCTGGATTGCCGTCTTCAGCAGAGTCAGGTCTCTATACTATGATGAACTCTAAATTCTATTCTTGCACCAGTGGTGACAATACGATGTCATACACTTGTTACCATTCAACGCATTTGAAATCTATCATCAATAACTTTTGACAACTACAAAGAAGGAACATCGTTGTAAATGGAAACTTTCTTGTAGACTCAGCACATTCGACTGGTCGTTGAAATTAGATTGCTGTTTGTTTTTCTTTGATGCTTGTTTTTAGCAAAAGAAGGTAGCATAGGTGAAGGACCCTTCTTTTGATTTAATGGAAGATCATGTCATTTTCTTTGTGCTGGAAAGAACCTTCTTCAACTCATGTTTAAAATTTGAACTCGTTTCAAGTTTTCTCACACGCCCCCATCCCTACCAATGGCCCACTTGCCAGATCTTCGATTCCAGCTTTCAAAAAGTCATAAACGTGCTTTTTTCTCTCCTCATTGGATATGCGTTACATTCGGTGTTAGTGCACACACTTTTGAAAACCTCTGGTGAAATTAAAATGCAAAAGCATAAAAAATAGATTTCTTACTATAGTGTTTTTCTACTTGTGTTTTTTTATAATTTTGTTTAATTGAAAACAGTGTCAAAATGACGACTACAATGAGACGTCAATCCACGACGTTTACAAAAAGGCGTGAAAGTTATTTTCATCATGAGGTAAGATAATTTCAACATTATTTATTGATACGGTTAAATCTTTATAATATAACCATATTATTTCGCATAAACTCTAAAAATGTTATTTTAACTCTTGGCAGCATTATCTGGCTTGCAAAAATGTTTATTTATTCTACTATTATTTTTGGTTTTGATTCTGTTGTAAACAACTTTACATTAGGGATTTATGGCAAAACAATAAAAAAAAGTTAAATCAGTTTTCAGTGAACTTCACACACAGACACAGTGTGAAGAGTTATACATAAAATGCTGTCATTAACGCCTGAAAAAAATATTTTGCTTTCTTCAAGCTGTTTCTTATAATTATGTGCAACAAGAAATTTACATAAATATAAACATGGCTGTTTACTGATCATCTTATCGTTAAGATACGTTAACCCACACGATAAAACAGATCAATATTTTTAGAAAGTCTTGTAATTATATATTTGGCATTTTTTATAAATGTAACTTAGTACCTCTGCTGTCCCGCGAAATTATTCTGTACCAATATATTCATTCTTCTTGAATTAATATACAAAGGAAATAATAAGGAACTGTAGATTTCAAAATATAAACCAAAAGCATTCCTATATAACATGTGAACTGCCTGCTGTTATTAAATATTTGAATGAAAAACTACCACATTTATTATTTGAGATTACAACAACATAGTTTAAGAAAAAATGTTGCTGTTGTGCTATTTCATTTCTACCATATTGCGAGTAACTAATCGTCTGCAATGTACATTGCCCGAAACATGTGTAACGTAGCGTTTAATATTGGCAGATTTGTAAACTATATCTTAGACAAGACAAGCCAGTAAACTTTGAGACTATTTATAAGGAAAAATAGCATAACTATAGACGATGTATATATTTTTAGACTTATATAAAAGATATAAATGCAAATATGAGGAATTTATTAGGAAGTATTTTTATTCGTGGGTAATTAAAGTGCTTTATTCTTCGTGTAAATGGCACGGTAATAACTTTCTGTTTAACAGTAAAATCTTACACATTTTGCACAATACTGCAAATGCTATAAAATCTAAATTTGAATGAAAATATCTTATTATATACTATGACTGGGATATATTTTTGTTTTCCTAGCAAACTGGAGACGTATAATCATTGTACTTACAGACAAATAATATTCAAAAAGTCTTGATGATGTAGTGCTTTTCTCACTTATTTACCTTACTTTACTCCAGCTGGCCATTTCAGCATTCATAATAAATATTATTTATTAATCCCTACTTCTGATGGGTTAAGTAAATTAGTTCAACCACAGCAGTTCTGAATCTGTTGTCTTGTACGACGTAAATGACATTTAGTTGAGGAAACTAAAAGGAATAACCAAACATAATAGACAGCTGTCTGTTATAACTCAAACTGACCTCACCTAAAGTAACATGAACAGTCGTCAATTGAAAATCTGAGGTTCCCATATGGTACAAATTATACCACTCCCCAACTTCCGGTTCAAGAATACTCTTGTTTCGAGTTTCACGCAAAATAACGGATGAGCCAGAATAAATCGATTGAATTTTTTAAATACAACAGTCTTCGAGAAATCGGTCGCGGAGACACTCGCGAACATTTTCAATTTTTTTAGTTCAACTTTTAGCAGTTTTTTTTAGATGAATTTGTACAGTAAAACGTGAGTTTTTTTCTAGGGTGAATACCGAGCGTCATTTTTTTTTTTTTTTTTTTTTTTTTTTTTTTTTATTTTTTTTTTTTTTTTTTTTTCATTTTTTTAATTTTTCTCAGTGACGAGTAATTAGGCAGTTGTATGTTAAAAGTGAACTCGCAGAGTATCTTCGAAACGCCACCATGGTTGGTGTGAGCGAAATTATTTTGCAGCAAAAACTGTCATTCTTAGGTTGTGTTTACAGATATAAGGAAAAACCAATAATATAATGAAATAATTATTATTGCATTGTACTATATTTTTGTAAAAAAGTTACTCTCAACCTTACTAAATCCAGTCAGAACTTGAGTGAGTTTTTCAAGGGTTGGTTAAAAAAAGGTTAAAAAATCTGTGACTGTTACACTATATTATATGGGTTAATTTATTTCAACTTTCAGTTATCATTATCATCCATTGAATATTGTAATACAACCACATCACTATAAAATGGTAGTTACAGCATCAAGCATAAATACATCACCTTTATAACAGGGATGGTAAAAATTGATTGTTCGTCATCGTCAATTACATTTGTGAATTTTAAAATTGATTATTATACGAATGTCTGAGCGTAGTAGTGTCTCGATATTTCTTTTGGGCTTTGCCACTTATGAAAATCCGTTTGCTTCATCTATATTAAATATTACTTATTGCACTTATATTAAGAAAAAAAATACATGACTTTATCAATAAGGTTACGTAAAAATCTGCAAATATTGGAAATTGACAAAAGTATTAAACTAATTTCAGATATTTTCACAATTTTAATTTTTACTTTTAAGCAATTTTAATATTTAATCTTTATAAGCAGATTATGTAGTCATGTTGATAACGTTTTTAATATTAATAAACGTGGAATATTCTGAGTTAATATCAACTAGTTGCAAAACTCAGAAAAAGAAATATTTGTGCAATATGCTAATTAATCTCCAAAAAATAATTGAATTACACACCCTTCTTGATGAAAAAAAGAAAGAAGAAAATCATCCACTTCGTGAATAAAAAATAAAAAATTCAAACATTTCCCAGTTTTTGAAAGTAGGCATTCCGAAACTCCTTTTTAGCAGAGGGAGCGAGATCAAATTTAAAAAAAAAATTATTTTCAGAGGCAATTCCGCAGAAGGTATTTTGGGATTTTAAAATATCGATCACAGTTATTACGGCTGACGCGAGCGAAACAATTTCCAAAACTTATGCTAAAAACTGGCTATTTTAGCCCATTTTTACTGTAAATGGTGAAATTTCGACTTCATTTTCAAAAAAGTTTTCTGTTTTTATTATTTTAGTTCCCAGGCATTTTTCATTTTATCTACTACACTTTATCACCATGGCAAGAAATAAATGTCCAATTCCAGGAGAAACGACGCAAAAAATAGTCGTAAGGTTACACTTGAACACACCTAATGCAGCTGTGACATAAGTCAATCAATTTATTACTGTAAAAATAATTATTCCGTTTAACAAAACTTGACAGAACACGACCTCTGTATTAACAGAAACTTTGTCTATTTATATTACATTTTGCATGTTTCATGCATAAAATTGTCTTTTTTAATAGACACCTCATCTTCCTGGGAAGACTTGAAATATTTCCTAAACTGATAAGAAGAACCTTCCTTGAAAGTTGGAGATGACTCGATCTCTTTAATTTGTTTTTACTTACTCTCCCCTTTCTTCTTTTTGTTTTTTCTTTCTTTTCTCTCTATCTTTTAAACCTGTGAATGGATGATGCCAAACACGAAGTTAGTCATTTCGCCAGCTTTTAAAATTAAGCTGGAAGAATCTCAGAAGTACTGGTAGAGCAGAGATAGACAGTTCAAGGTTAGCTCATATACTTCCTGACGGCGGATAGCATATGGATGATGTAGAAAAAAATGATTCAGTATCCGTAAACATTATATCATTTAATATAAAATATCAGACATAATAAGGCGATTGTATTTGTATTATAAAAACCCGAAAAGTCACAACATTAATTAAAATGTTTTTAGAACATAATGTTTTAGAAAAAGTAATTGTTGATAATTTTGGTTGACGAATATATAGTGACTGAGGGTTTCTTGGAACGAAATATCCATTGCAAAAATAGAATAAAGACTATAAAGATAATTTGAAAACTGTATTCGACTCAAATACCAGGCATTATATATGACACTTGAGTAAATATCAATCGAATCATTTCCTCCTGCTCCTAAATAAATCTAACAGCATATTTGGTTTGGCTTTCGTTATCTCATACGTTATAGCAGGAATTACTGGTTATAGTAAACAAAAGTTTATTTCATCCAGAACTTTTCGAAAGGCATTTTTATTATGAATAAAAAAAGTTGCATTAATATTTCTGCTCTTTATTTATCATTTAATATTTCTGCTCTTTATTTATTAACTTATACTGGGACTGGGTTATGTTGTACCCCTTTTACCCAGGTACCATCAGTCTAGGGTTTCACACTGTTTCACTGTGGTAATCATGAGTCAGTCATTTTTTTTTTCTTTTTTTCAATCAACGTTGATGTAATATTTAGAATATTTTCTTTAAATATAGTCTGTAATCAGTATTTGAAAATCCTGTTACCGATTTTACCGTATCTAGTACCTAGAACCAATCTCAGGCAATTCTGTTCTTATCAAGTGGATGTTCAAGTCTTTCGAGAAGTTCGTTTCCTTGATTCTTGTAAATTATTGTCTCCCAGTACAAATACACAAGAGTTGTACAGGATTTTAAAGATATATTTCATCCATTTTAATTTGAAATATTCTCAAAGAGTTACAAGTTCTTTAATTGATCATTGTTTTATTTCTTTTCTCCCTTGGTTCCCAGGTGACGTGTTGAGTAAATCTTTTGTTCGTAGTTCAAAAACACTTATTTTAACACCTATACAACTGCTTTATGCTGATGGAACATTTTATAAAAAATGGTTAGGTGCTCGTTTCTGTTTAATTTGTCGTGCGCCAATAGAATGATAAGGTATTTTGTATATAAAGCGGTCAGTTGACATATCTGAAGGGAGTAAGTACTCATTCTCCAAGTGTCATTCCACTATTCCTAGCTTCATGCCAAATTATCTGGAAAGAAACTTGACTTGGAAAGAATGTTGTGCTACATTTCGCTGCATGGAACCTTCGACACCAGCAAAATTTTAATTAGTCTTATGGAGTGGACAGAAGCTCTTTCATTCTCTCTTATATTAATATCAAACAGGTCTCTGACTTTGGCGTGAATTTACCCTAGAGAGAACTCGTCGTCCCGTCTACTGCAACAAGTTTCTATATGAATCGACATAAACGTTATAAATAAATATTATAATCAGAAGAATTGAAAGGGTATATAATTTATTATAAATTATCTGATTTCATTTCTGGCCAAAGGAAGCAAGTTTTTTAATGAAATCGTATACGTAATTCTGTTCGAGATCCTATAATGTCATAATAATCAATAAATCCATAAAGAAAAATTCAAGACATAATAATTTATATTATCGAAACATTATATAGTTTCATTTTTGGCAAATAATTGTCTGAATGCATTTAAATCATAATGTTATGTATGCTATAAAATTATAATTACCATTCTCTGTGTATACATTGAGAATGGTATATATGTTCGTGATTCGGATTCAAATTGAGATAATTATAATCCAAACAAAAGAGAATTATTAACATGATGTTAATAATAATTTATTCATTAACTATATATATGTTTAATAAAACAATATTTATTCACACCGCTGTTCATATACATCAAACATCACGTACAGAATTAGTCATGTACAGAATATATACGATTCTACCCCATTCAGTATATACAGATATAGCCATTCTACCTGACTGTATCAGGATTTCATTATTTATGGTTTTCAAAAATATTGAGATTTAGTCTGGTTATATGAAAACAAAAAATGCGTAAAAAATTTCATGAACGATTGAAAACGTAATCAAGTGATTAGAATCGGCTCGATTTCCTGATGTGAAGTTTCAATAAGTTCGGTAAAAAGAATATTGAAAGCAGTATCTGGAATACAGCGTAATAATGTGAGAAGACGTTTAGACGAATGATGAGTTAGGTAAAATCCAATCTGGATTCTCTTACAAAATATAGTTGGACTTGTGACTATAGTAACTTCAATAATCTTTTACCGTACTTAGCACCTTATTTATATTCGGTAGTGCTTGTAACTGAACAGTTTAGAGCATTGGTGCCGACTTATGAAAACTTCAGGGAGTCCTTAAAAATTGTGAATCTCGAAAGCACCACCATGGTTGGGGCGAATGAAGAAATTTCGAAAAATTATGGTGACATTCCTCTATTTTGGACCATTTTCACTGATATTTTGTAAAATATCGAATCTTCGTAAAACTTATTCCCTACTTTTATAAAAATTATCGAGGTATGATCACAAATTTTACATTTTCAAACTAGAAAGAAAATTTTTGATGCGAAAATTATATGATTTTAAGACATTTACGACTTTTTAACAAATAAAATGTCGTTTGTTTTAAAAGTTTTTCATTTTTCAAACGTACTTTAGTGATACTACTGCTAATGAAAACTGATTTGTCTAAAGGAGATTCAGGGAGTGCTTCGCACCCCCTAAATCTACTCAACGGGTGTTTGAGCCTCTGGAGCACCCCCGTAGTCGGCACCTATGATTTAGAGGTACGTATTCTAGTCGAGTAGATTGCGATTAATTTCATTTACTACGATGACGAATCTGACTGTATATACAAACCGAGCAAAGCAATATTATATTTAACGTAAAGAACCATATCTGTATTTTTCTGATCAGCACATTAATTTGTAATTCATTAAAAAAAATCAGATAATTCCTGAACACTATTTTGTGAAGTCTGCAGCACAAATTATAAATCACGCATTAACGTTCTTGGACTTCGTAACCAATTAACTGTAACCTTGTTTTGCAATTCATTCACGTGGGACTGTTTCTAAAACATGCTGCGATGTTTACCTACGAGCACATATATATGAAATTTAATGAATGGTGAAGTATAGTATTTGTACAGTATTTTGAAGCAGAATGGATTAGAAAATGCTTTCTTGAAGTAAGTTGGTGCAACAGTGCGTCTTGCCAGATTTAGAAATCACTTGGCCAGCTGCCAACTGTCTAAACTTGGAGATCCATGAGCCAGAATTATTTATAGATAGAAAAAAAAGCAAAGCCCAAAGCCATTCGCTAGAAAGCATCACACTGAAACAATAACAATTATTAAGTCATGAACTTTCAGTAGAATGGCCGATCGTATAAATTGTGTATTATTAATGTAATAATATTAATTAGTCGATCGTCATTGCAGGTGGCTGTTAGGTTTATATGTGAGGTAGTAATAAATGACTTAAATGTAATATTAGTAACTATAATAAAAAGAAATTAATTATTTATATATAAAAAAAGCATTAAAATCATCTCGTCATTTTGCTATTCATGTTTCTAGTAATAATTGGCTTTGTTGTGTGACCAATTAAAAAATTGTGACAGCACACAGCAGTATTCAGTTATTCATAATGTTTCATTCCTCTTATAGAAAGCGAAATAATGCAAGTTGGCAGTTCTGTATAGAGGATCAGTTGTGTAAGAGTAATTTAATTTGATTGGCTCAATTGGGATGACGTCTCCTTATTGTCTTCGTTTTCTTCTTGGATTAATTGCCGTTGTCAATTTATTTTCATGTACTTGCAACCTAACTTTGTGTGTTGAAGACTGAGGTATATGGAAAGAACTATTATTTTTGTTTTTAACAAATAATAATAATAATATTTATTGTTTAAACGGAAAATACAAATAAAGATATGTAATGTACCAGAAATAGTATTAATCCTATATCCAGAAAAATATCTACATAACCGTTTCGCTCGTGAATCAGATAACATCAGAGTTATCACCCTGGACGACAAGTGTATACGAATTTTAAAATTAATATATAGTCATATCAACTGTTCTCATTACTCCATATACAGAATTACAGAATAATATTAAAAATGACGTAGTTTGCTTTGTACATATTACTATAGGTCTGTATAAATATATTAGCAAAAATACTGATTTATGTTTTTTGTTAACCATTAACTTCCCGACGATATAACTTTATAATATTCCCGGAATCAAATATAAGCCCATATCCTCCGTGGTTGCACCCCAGGCACCTAAACTGTTTTACGTTTTGGTCAATTTTTTCGCGATTTTTCTCTGGTTTGTGACAAATATCATTGATTTAGCTCATTGATTGTCTTCGTAGTGTTCACATAAATCGTACTTTTCAAAGTAAAAAGTGTAAAAAATTAGTGACGTTTTCATGCACGATCAAAAGAAAAATTTAATTCGTAAAATAACTAAATTACACGAAGAAAGCCACTTTCATAACAAAGGAAAAAGTTCTATTTTAAATATTTGCGCGGCTTTTAGTGGTTCTATTGTTTTGTACCTCTGCATAATAAATTTGCCAGGTCTGTATATAATAAATGTCAAATACGATAATGTTATGATGAACAGGTAAAAAAATGGCGCTCAATTCACATCGTAATAAACCTCTTGTTGGGATACTCTATATTTATTTAATCAGAATTTTTATAATAAATTTTACAAATAGTAAACTCGACTCAAAAACTATAAAAAAAATAAAAATACATGATAACAGAAGTTGGAACTACACGAGTGTAACCATGGAGAAGCTAAATTCGATATTCATTATCACAAGTAAGATTTTTGGTTGTGAATATCGTATTGAATAGCTACTGCGATTTTTTTTTTCGGAGGTACACAAATTCTGACTTTCCGATTTGCAATTTTTTTAAGTGTAGTCCTGAAACAAATCTCTTTTAATGTATTATTTACAAAAATATTATAAAATAAGTTTATTTGAGAAAATTAAAGATGAACTTATCTGAATTTATTTAAAATTTGATGATGACATATAAATACTGAAATAATTTTTTTTTTGTGATCGGAAGGAGTAATATATTTTACAAATGAGGCACAAAATATAGCCAAATAGGTGACTGAGATCGTTAAAAATTGGTTTCATAAAGACTTAAAACTTGACTGGGCTATCGATATATTTCAGGAGGCGAAGTAAAGATTTACGATATACTGTATATGTAAACGATTAGACGAAAAATATACTTTTGGAAACGGATTGGTTTTCCTCTCTTCAGATAATGTTTGAGAATATTCAGATATAAATTATAATAATAAAAAAGCTCAAATGAAAAAAAATAATTGATCAAGACAAAGAATGGCATGTTGAAATACCAATTACAGCAGTAAATGTCAAAAGGTATAATAAAGGAAAAACGAGGTGGTGTATAATTCCTCATATGGAAGGTTATAATAAGAGGGGGTATTCACTTCCAAATTCCAGCGAGTTCCGAATTCCGGTGTACACAAAAATTTGCAGTGAATCTCGGTTATGATGAACACCTTGGAAAATTAATACTTACTGTTTTGTCTTGGATTATCAAATCAGATTAGACGCACTTTTCATAACTATAGTTAGTACTTGAAAATCACAGATGAAAGAATATAATTATTATTCTCTATCTGGAAGTGATGAACCTGCTCAGGCGAGTATAGTGGAGTCTGTAAAATCACTTTGACAGCATGTTCTTGCAGTTTTCCCTTTATCGTATTGTCGTATATATACAATGGAAGCGCTCGTATAAGATCTAAACTTTCAGTTTTGTTCTTTGATTTACCAAAAGTCGACATATAAAATACATAGGGTATTGAGGTTTTCCGACAATAAAAGCTATCCGTTTGAGTATAGTGAATTTCCCATCATAAGAACTCTAACCGTTTAACCCATCAAGGGTGTTTCTGACAACCGCCAATTGATAATCCCTTGTTAGTCTGTTTAAATTCTTTCACTTTCTTGCGATTTGTATAGAAAATAGAGAATTTGAACCACC
>JAQIWE010003781.1:0-11431 GCA_034698565.1 Campodea plusiochaeta | reverse complement strand
GTTGTTGCTCATCTTGATTTACTTGATTAATATTTCTATTTTATTTTTTTCCCAACACCATTCTATAATTTATTTTTATATTATGTACCACAAAACCACATGCTTATTACTTTCATTGTTTTACTTATTTATAATATTTTTCTATTATAGCTACTCGACTATTGTATTTTTTATGTATAAAATGGGCCACTGGCCTATTTGTACAAGTGATTCAAGAAATAAATAATATCAGGAATTTACTAAGTAACATATTTTTGTTTGTTTGAACCTTACATAATCCATTGTCACACTCTTGGTTTATTCCTTAGGTAATACTAAGATTGAGTAGTTCATTATGTGAACAGTACGCTGATTATAGATACAATATATGATTTATTTATAATCCACAAAAAAGCTACAATTTTGTAAAACTGTAGCATAAAAGATTACGGTAACAAAAATTCACATTTTGAAGAGTTGTGTCATTAAGATTGTGTAAGTGAATACCAAGTTATGACAAGAAACTCGTACACGAATTTTTGTTATTATGATTACAAGTCAAATAACATTTTTAACAAACTTTATCTCAATATTGATTAAATTACCAAAGTTTACTTAACAATTATATTCTCAGTACCTGTATGGTGTTATTTGACATTGGTGCTTCTGAATTCATAGGTGATAGTAGACCTCCTAAAGATGGAGTCATCAGCGGTGTACCCAACGATGGAGGAACTGCAAGGACAGTAACAAATTATAAGGTTTTAGTTTAAAATTATGTGTATGAGTTTAACTCTAGTTTTGAAATTGTAGGCTTATCAAAGTTTTTGGTCTAAAGACCTAACATCAGCGTAATGAGACTAGTGTTTTAGTTCTGCATAACATCCTAAATATTTTAAATCCATTGCAAATGACCCAGAAATGGAGAGTTTACTCTTTGTAGAGGCTACTCTCCAAAACTATTACATTCATTGGATGCTCAGTCATTTAAAGTAGTGTATTTCGAAGGTCTTTCTGTGGATATGCGACATCACTTTGGAATGGTCTTCCTCCTGACATTCGTCTCAGTCCATCATTGAATATATTCAAAAATAAAACTATAGCACTTCTTCATGTTCGCACTAATGATTGATCCTTGTTAAAGTAAAGTTTACAATTTCATTATTATTATTATTATTTTAACATATTTATTTTTCTAAAAATATATTTTCTCCAATATCTATTTCAAACTATTTATATAATTATGCTGTTGCTCTCCTTGTCATAATAATCATTATTTTGTTTATGCTATTATTTTCTTGTTTCATATTTTTGTTCAACGTTTATAATATACACTTTTATTCAAGTGAATGTAGTTCAGTGTATGAGTGAGCAACTCTGTCCTAACTGTGCTACAAAAAATAAAGTAAGTTTATTATTATTATTAAAACAGCAAAACTTTATAAAAAATTCCCCACACTAATTTCCTACCTTCATCCAAATCCAGCAACAAATCCAAATTACTCCTCAACGCTTGTTGTTTTACATTCTGCTTCACAACAGTTCCCTTATTTTCCTTCACAACAACTTTATTCCCACCTTTCTCCTTTTGTTGCGGAACATCAGAATCACTTTCACTTCCATCAAAATCTGAACTTTCATCCTCAGAACTACTTTCATCAGAACTATCGGATGATTTCTTAATTGTTGCTTTTGGTTGTTCTTTTGCTGTTGTTTGTTGAGTTGTTGTTGTTGTTTCTTCCCAGTTGTAGAATGGTTGTTCTGTATCGCTTGGACTGACTGATGGTTCTGATGAGCTGGTATCGCTATCGGAGTCGCTGCCTGTACTCGTAGTTGTCGAATCGTCTGGTAGGGGAAATGGGAAAATATTAATATTGAAATTGACAATAATCTTTGAAAGTAAATTAATTTATAAGAAGTAAAAATAGTCAAGCCCCTGCAGGGATTTGAGGCTTCTTACTTTCTGGAAAGTTGTTTTAGCTACTATTAATAGAAAGTTCGTTGAAATTATTTACCTTAGGTCTACTGTTTATAAAAAACTTGTCTGAAACTTGAATTAGTGATGCATAATTTATATGAGAGATACAAATTATTTAGCTCAATGGAAAACAAATGTATTGCATGTAATAATATTTAACTTTGATGCAGTATAAGAATAAGTAAAGCAAGTTTTGCCATCGGAGTTAATTTTATTTTGGACATTATTCATTTTCAAATCTTCATTATTTTTCAAAACTGTTCTGTACTTAAAAATAATCTCCCTAAGACTCACAAAAATTCTATTTTATAGTAATCATTATATTCCAAGAAGTTAAGAAAACTCCAGGCTATGTAGAAATTTTCCAGAACTAAAATTGACATTAAATATATAACAAAACAAAGTACTTGATAAAACCAAAGTTGACCTACAAAAACAAAACACACACTCACCATCCGAACTTTTCTCCGACTCCGAATAAAAGCTCCTCTGGGCTCTACTACTCCCTTTCCCATCAAAACTCTTAAACTTGCTTTTATTTAATGGTTGCTCTTCAGTTTCCTCCCATGCACCAGTAGATTGTACATCTCTCACAGAGCTATCTGGTGGACATTGTGGGAAACTGGGGAGGTCGTGGTAACCGTTAGATCGCATGTTTATGTAGTGGGATAGAGAGCCAAGCTGGAATTGGTCACGATCTGGGAAATAAAGTATTTATTTTAATAAGTTTATGGAGAGTACTAATTTAAGGTGTTACTAATACAGGAAGTTGTTCTGTTTTGGTGGAATTTATACATCGGGAAGCCACCTTTTCCAACACGCAGATCCTGTTATACTTTCTTTGTTCTCTATTGTATTCGCTTTCCCAAGAGACCGCTAAGCTGTGTTGGAAAAGATGGCTTCCCGCAAGAAAAAATACCCCTTTAAGCACACAAGATTAAACAAGATATTATAAAAAGAATTCTTTACCATTAACTTTAAAAGATTTGAACATTTCAGTTCTAAAGATTGTGATTCTTTGAATCATAAGATACTAAAGATGAAATGATTAAATAATACTGTAGCCTACAGTTTGTATTGTCAGATTGGTTTATAAGGCAGTGACATTTTTTAAATTTGTAAATTGAACTGCTTGCATGCACCTTGGAACTTTGGAAGAGTTTTGTAGTTATTCACAATATCAGTCCCATTAACACAATCTAATATGGTAATGCTAAGTCAAACCATATGATTCAATTAATTCATCTTTAATACACTAGAAGAACTTTAAATTTGCTCATTAGGAAGTTCTATAAAAAAACAATGAGCATCACTTTAAACAAAAAAATAGAGAAACTTTAACAATAATTTCACTTTACTCAAGACAGAAGCAAAGAGGGTAATAAACTAACCTTTAAACTTTGAGACAAGCACAGGCGCTGGTTTGGTCGCAAGAAACATTTTCTTTGCATATTTCGTCAAAATCTTTCCTTCTGCATCCGCTGGTGGGAAAACCAAAGCTCTCATAAACCTTGCCCGATCCCTAATATCATAATTCTGATCATACTTCGCCAAATTCAAAACATACTGACACAATAAGCTACATTGCGCTGGATTGGTCAAGTGTAATTTCACTGCTAAAGTCATGATTTGAAGTTTTACTAAATCCTCTTGAACAGTAAAAGCTTTCGCCATTTTCCGTAAGACATCCGGAGCTAGTTTTGGAACTCTTTCTGAGTATTCGCCGAGCAGCCAGAGTATAGAAGCGCGGGCTTGTGGGACTGTGACATTTTCAACGAGTTTTGATAATTGTACGATTATTTCTCGATGTTCCTCTGGTTGGTTTTGGAGGAGTTTTTTGATTACAACGACACTTTCTGCTACGACGGCGGCTGGAAAAAAAAAGAAATTGAAGTTGCAAAACTGTTTTACGTATATAGAAACAGATTTTTAAAAGAGTAAAACAATCTAAGATTGAATAATAAGATAACGTTTTTATCAATTTCACATTGGCTAATATAGGCCCAGATGAGATATTTCTTTAAAATTATGAACAACTCTAATCACAATATTTGAGAATTTTGGGTTTGAGACTTTTAAGGTTCTGAAATCATAAAATGTGTAACTTGAAACATTATGAAATTTGGTTATAAAAGGAGTATAGGAATTTGGTTGTAAAAGGTGTATTTGACTCACTAAAATTTTCCTTAATACTTTTACCAATTAAACCACATTGTCAATGGTATCATAATATGGTATGAATTGTTGAAAACAAGTAAACAACTTAAAATAGCACAGTCTGATTCTGCTACCAATCAGTTGGAGACATAATTCTGTCATTAGTTTGTATAAAAAATGACTTTTTTACGTCTTGTTAGTTTTTAAATTTACAATTTCTTGCTGGTTAAACTTTAAAAAGACATTACTTTCCCTTCAGTAATAAAAATGTTATATTCAAACAATTTAACAGAATTAAAGGCAAACGCAGTTAGGCCTATAGACTTTAGGAAATTTGGAAAATAATAATATTAGAGGCTGTCAATTTTGTTTTTATTCAGAGTTCTCCAAAGGTTGCAGAAAATTCCCTCTCTGAAACTAAAAATCCCCCTCTAAATAAATTCTAAAGGGGGATTACCTCTCAAATAAAATTCCTTAGTGTGAACCCTAAATGTTACCTTTTTAAAGAATTGAATAATTTATTAATTTGGAGCTCTAAAGTGCCAGTGATCAATGATATTACATTAAAGCAATACTGCAATAGCAAAGCTCATAGATTAGGGGGTTATGATTGATACATTATAGGCCCCTATTGAAGTATTGTGAGTAAATTACTATAAACTATAATTCAAAGGAAATGGCAAATCTCACAATTTCAAATTTGCCAAATTTTCGTTTCTTAAATGATTATTATGAATACAGTAATTACTTACGATCACGATTTGATAACAGAGCCACCAGTCCAGCCAAACAAGTCTCCGTAACTTCAGTAATATTAGATGCACACCTACAAAATAACAAAGAAAAATTACAACAATACATTTACCACTTTTTCAACAATGAACTTACCGCCCAATAGCTTCAATTGTTGCTGCAACAAAGCCTTTATCCTGACTGACAATATAAGTTTGGAATTCTCTTAGAATAATTGAAATGTTTGTTTCTGTTGCTAGGTTAGTCATTATTTCTAACTTGAGTACTTTAATGTGTGTTGGGTCGCTTGTACGGACAAAGAAACTCCGAAGGAAGGGTTCAAACATATTCTGGAAAAGGAAGTTAGTGATTGTGAATAAGGTGTTTACAAACTTATGTATAGAACAAGATGTTATCTAGATATCGTTACTAATATTTTAAGGTTTAGTCATATTATAAAATTATTAGGAAAATATTATGTACTTTATAAGTTTGCCTAACACAAGATATACAGTAAATTATAGTTAAATTTCAGTATATTTTATGACAAGCATAACATATTACAATAGTTATATGGTATCAGTTAAATACAATTTGAAAAAGCTCTAGAACAAGAGTCTTGCAACCATCGTTTTAACATACGTTAAAAATGACTAAAAGTATTGTCACAAATTACAACTTGAACAAATTTTAATAACATCAGATGCTTCTTGAACATATTATATCAGAAACTGAGCAAAATAACACAAAAACTGCCATTGACAATAACAGTATAACTTTCTTTTCAGAAAAAAATCATCTCTTTGATATGTTCAATCATTGCAAATTTAACATAAAAAATTTAGTGAATTACTTTCAAAAACAAAATAAAATCACCATAAAACAACTTACAATTTGCTACAATATGGCATCACACACAGTCAGACATAAAAGAAAATCAACAATTAGAATACACAACAATTACCACCAATAAAGCAACAATACCTTTCTCTGTGTTGAAATAGATGCAATACAGTTGAGAACAATAGATTGAACTTCTCTGTGTGATCGTAACAATCGAATGAGAGCTTTTGCAATAACGTGGACTTCACTTCTCGGGGCTATGTGATGGTATAAGGAAGCTACCGCCATTACAACCTGAAAAGTAGATAGAAACATTAGACAAATTTATTTCAAAAATTAATTTTCCATAATAGAAAACTTTTATGCAAAGTTTTTATCAAAGAATAGGTGTGCTTTTTGTTTTTAAATTGATATACCGTATAAAAGTGTTTGAAAAAATACTCAAGACTGTCGTATTATTCTTTTTCTGTTACTGTACGGTATGTTCCTTTTTAAAACAGACTACAGTAAATAATGTGAGCCAAATTTTAACATTGATGGCTTCCAAAATATTTATAATTTTTTTTAATATTTTGCCTATTGTAAGTTTAGAACAGGATATGTCAACAGCTATAGTCTGTATTTGTATATAGTATATGACAACTATAAATCTATAAGACATTAACACCTTACAATCTTGAGAATCAGTATTTCACCGTTAAAAATAGTTTCGTTTTAAACTGTCATACTGTATCCTATCCTTGATATTTTGAGAGGCATATAAAAGAAGTTATTTATGGTGCACTGTATAAATGTGAACAATACATTCTGTAAGAAAAACATCTTAAAACAAATGTTTAGAGATTTTATAGAGAATCCATATAAACGTTTTCAAACTGAGACTGTCATGAGTAAAAAGGAGCATAGAAATAATGCTTAGAAATTTTAACAGAACAACTTTGAAACATATTATCATAACAAACAACAAAACTGTATCACCCAATTTGCTATAAAACTGCAACTTTACATGAAACTCTTTTAAGTTCTAACTTACTGATGCATTTCTGCTTTGTAGTAGTGGCTTAGCACTTCGTAATAGTAATCGATAATCTGTATCAAATGTAGTTTTCTTAGTTGGTGTTTCTTTGGAGGAATTTTCTTCATCATCATCATCATAAAATGGACGGTCGGGACTATCTGTTGGTTCCTAGATGGAAAAAAAGGGTTTGAAAATGGCAGAGTTTCATTTTTCCTTATATTTTACTTTGAAAAAGTTAATTTTATTTCTACATTTCTGGAAAGTTAATAATATGACAACTCAATTACTTAACTAGGCCTAAGCATCTAACATAATTGACAAAAATTCCTTCACTTTTATACAGTATTTGGAATTTCTGTTAGAGTACCGTATACTGTTTCAATATATGTTTATCAAGTTCTGTAATTCTGTAGAAAGTTTTATGTTTATATGCATTAATAAATAGAACAATATTTTTTTATCTTTACCGTACTGAAGTATAGAGTACGGTATCCAAAGAATAAAATCGTAAGCTTCAGCTTAAAAACTTGTCAAAGATTAGATTTATAAAAATTAAGTAAGGATTGATAAAATGAAAATGTATTTTAAACTTATTTCTTTACATGAAAAATAAACTTTTAAAAAGGAGCACTGCAGAAAAATTTCAACTCATGAAATAGTAAAAGTTACAATATTTCAAAATTCACAAATTAAAGATAATTATTAAAAAACAGAGATATTAAGACAACTTAATCCTACATTATACTGTATTACAAATCTCAATTCTACAATATGATCGTAAATAAAACCCAAAAACTCTAGTTACTTACCCCAACATCTGGGTCAGCAAACTGTGTTCTGGCATACCTGATGAGCATATTAATAATTATAACTTGACCCCACTCATCCACATCCACTAGTAGGCTACATAACTTACGATAGTTCTTGTGGATTAAATCTATACGGTCAGGACAAACCTACAAAAAAGATTTTAGAAGGTTGTGAGTAGTGTCTCATCTAGAGCATTTTAGAAGGGTGCAGTGCCCTGACCTACCCTACCTCTTGGAGCCCTGCCGTACTTTCAGAGCGACCTTGTACTATATTAATCACACCCACGCTTCAAAACCATTTATTCGTGAAAATACCCATGAAATATAGTAGTTATATACCTTGGTTAAAAGGTCTCAACGAGATCTTTTTAAAGCCGTATAAATCATTTAAATCGGTCCAAAATTGAGGAAGAAATGTTAGAAAATGTCAATGAAACATTTATACAATCATTTTACGTGCTCTGGCAATTTGTTATTACGTAAAAATATGCCCACTTTAACCTGAATGCAGCCTGCCCACGAAAAATTCTAGATGATACACTAGTTGTGAGCACTGTATGGATTCTATTGTTCTCGAATATTCGGTATAATGTATGATTTTTGCTGGTATGTGATATTTTCAATAACAATATCATTTTTATATAAAAAACTTCAATAACTATGATGATTGTATTGTAACATGTAATAATTTCAATACTAGACCATATAGGCCTAACATAATTGTGTAATAATTTCAATACCAGACCATACAGTTTTATTCAGACTTATAATAAATACTAGTTAGAGCTGTACTTGTAAACAATTGATATAAAATAATTATAAATGAATGTAAATGCAATTTGTAAAATATAACTGTAATTTACTGTTCTACCAATAAACCTAAAAATTGACAGGTTTGTATAGGCCTAAATTTTCTGAATTTTATAAACAATTTATAACAACCTTTACCAGTTAACTTTTGTTTGAAAACAAGAACATTAAAAAACTTTTAAATGTCAATAATGAATGATTAAAGACTCAATTTTCATCATTCAGAATTTCATAACTTACGAGGATTGCAATGAACTAATATTTGATTTTTTCCCTTACCTCTTCAAATGCCATGACAACTGATCCAACAACGAGAGTAGATTTATCAGATAGAAGTTTCTCAATTATTTGTAAAAGCTCTTCTTTCTGCTCTGGATCCAAACTAAAAGGAAAATTTAAACAAAACAGTGATGTCATTACTTATAGAGTTTTTAGAAATAATACAGTACATTAAAATCAGTGTTTAAAAAAAGTGAAAATTGGCGCGCATTGGCAACAGAACATGGCTATTTGGCAACAAATGAAAATGGCTGGCTGCTATTTTTGCCAAACAAAGTTGTAAAATTTATTTTGTCATTTTTAGATTCAGTCTCTATATATTGATCAAGTTAATTTGGAAATGGTTCGAAAAACGTTATATTGTACACCATTGGAATCGTCTTTTTCAGCTCTTTCAAATGATAGTTTCGGATTTAAAATACGGTTTTGTGTTCAGAAGTTATGGCCAAAAATGTTAAGTAAAATGAAAAAAAAATCATAATAAAGTTTTCTGGAGTAGGCTAGGTCTATCATTGTCCTCTATTGCTTGTAGTCGAATGCATAATACTGAATGATGATTACAAACTAGTAATATCAACCTTATAAGTGTAAAGTGTACTAACAATGTACATGCTTTTAAAAAGCTTTAAAGTTATAAACATAGTAATGAATTATAATGAATTATAGTTATGTGTTTTAATGAATGAAAACCCTGAATTTCAATAATATGAGAAAAACGTGAAATATAATTATTTTAAGCGTGAGAATAGGTATATGAATAAAATTAACTTTCTATAATGAAGCAAATATCAGTCATTATTGTATTCTTCTTGATTTTGTAGCACCAGAATATTATTTTGCGAAATCCAAAATATTTTTTTATGAAATTTTCTTGAATAGTAAAAAATAATTATTAATTATTTATATAGGTTAAAAATAAATACTAATATATTTAATAAATAGGTAAAAAAAACTACTCTTAAAGAACGACGAAAATTGAAAAAAAAATATATTTAACATTGCCTTGTTTAAAACTGAGTAGATGCTAACTTCATGAAACAGATTCAAGAAGCGGGATATTTGAATTTCGAATGGAGTGTTTTGCACAGTGGATCATACATTCCAAGGGTTTCCTAGTGCCTTGTGTGAGTGTTTCCAGAAAAAAGTGTGAGATTTGAATCTTTATGTGTGAGATTGTCATAATTTCTTTCTCTATTAGTAAATTGGTGAAAAAGTCGTGTATTGAGTGAAAAATGATATTCTATTGAATCAATGCAAAGTCGAGCATTTAAATGAAAATGAATATTTTTTTTTTTAAAAACGCCACAAAACTGTTTAGCAGAATAGTATAATTTTAAAACAAAATAATATATTTTTCAAGAGAACTCTTCCCTTGCTACAGGTGTTTTTAGAATTTTGAAACGGGAGTGCAGCAATTGCTAATATAGTAAATATACAGCGAGGGCGAAGCCCGAGCGACAAAATTTAGACATCTTAAGAATATCGGGAATTTTTATTAGGGAAATATTGCAGAATTTTCCATGCAGTACAATTCCTTAATTTCGAGAAAATCAACAGTTTCTACAATAAAAATGATTTGAACACATTTATTATTTATTGTAGAACGTGTAAAGGGTACATACAAGAAAGGCATGTACAATGCATAGTATTTTAGATTGGAAGCAGCTATAAAGGTTAACATTCAAGAATAGGCGAGGGCGAAGCCTGAGCGAAAATTTTCAGTTTTGGTTGATGAAACTTGCTGGTTTTCAATAAAATATTGCACTTTTGAATTATTTATTTTAAGTCACAAAATGCGTGAGAAATTAGCTTATTCGCGTGTGCGCGTGAGACAGCTTCAAAAAGCGTGAGTCTCACGCAAGATGCGTGAGACTTGGAATGTATGATCATATGTAGTTATGTACGTATTTAGACAAGAAAGATATCATATCATGTTTCGTCAAAGTGACTCAATAAAGAGAAAGTAGAGCCAAAATATTACGAGAGCGAAGCCCTAGTGAAATTTTTTTTACTTTTTTTCGTCAGACATGTCAGTAATTTTTAGCATTTTTCTGCAATTTGAAGAAGTTTTTTTTAGTAAAAATGTAGAAATTTAAATTTTTAATACATATTTTTATTATAGATTGTAAAAACCAGGAGTTTCAGCTCATTTCTGTAAAACTTCCGGGAGGTAAAAAAGAGGGCTGAAAATCAGGAGCATCCTGAGAAAACAGGAGGTCTGGTAAGCCTAAGTATAGAATGCTGTTTTTTTAACTAACGACGTAAAATTCATATAGAAAAATCGTAATGAATTATCAAAGAGACAAATTCTATTTGATTGCGGATAATCTAGGAAAACAGGGTAACATTATTACTGACACTCACAAGTGGAAAATAACCGATAATACTGATGTTCAAACCTTTATTTCTTTCTTTTCTTAGTAAATGATTTTTTAAAAATATTTATAATAAATAAACAAGCATTTTAAAGAAGAACAGAAAAAAGAGAAAAGTAGATAAAATGATAATAGGAAAAAAAAGTCGAAAATATAGAATGATTGTTTTGATATTTGATAAGTTGTGAGAAAAGTAGAATTTAAACATGATCCAATGTCATTTCTACATGACGTTCTTATTATTTATTACTGTCATCCTCAAAGCTTAAAAAATATTATCATTTTATTTATTTTTCACTTTCTGTTGTATTTTTATTTTATAGGGTTACTTGAAGCTAAATTGACTTTTCTGATACTATAACATAATATTAGTTTTCTTGATATAAATAACTCATATTATTTTTCTTACCTCACAAAAATCACCGGTTGTGGAGATATTCACCTTAGAAAA
>JAQIWE010003780.1:0-11434 GCA_034698565.1 Campodea plusiochaeta | reverse complement strand
TTATTATTATTATTATTAGTGGTCTGTTAAGGTCGCATCTATATTAACGGCGATGGCGTTTAATTCTACTTGTTTGGCTTCAAATAGCAATGATTTGAAGCATTTCCATTTTTTTCGAGGTAATTTTTCTGTAATACAGCTATAATTTGTAAGAATTTTGCATCTCCATCATAGTATTAGTAAATTTATAATAATATTTTTTAAGAATTTAAACATTTTTTTCTTATTTTCCCGCAAAAAATGTAGGTCCTCGAAATGATTCATCAGCTTTATAGAATCAGTTGATCAGTTATACTGAAAAAAATAATAATAAAAATAACAATAATAATAATAATAATAATAAAAAAAATAGGGAACAAAAACGTATGTTCTGAAGCACTTATATAATATAGCAAGGTGAGGATGCCATGATTATTAATAGGAATATGACTGTAATAAAATACTGTTGTAGAATGTAGTTACATGTACGCATTTTAAATAATTAACAGAGAATGCAAAGAAATATTGATATAAATGAATTAAACCGTCTTTACTTTATATTAGAATAATAAATTAAGCACAAGAAAAAAATCACCTCGAGTGATTCCATTCCAGATGACACTGATGGTTAGAATATATTGTATGCTTTGTCTTATAATACATCGGTTTAATTGCTTCTATATGTGACGAGTAACTAGAATATTAAACTAAGTACAAGAGAAAAGCATGTACCTCGATAGCTTAATGGTAATAGCGGTACACGCGTAATGCAAAGGTTGTTGGTTTCAATTCCCACTCGAGGTGATTTTTTTTGTGCTTAATTTATTATTCTAATGTAAAGTAAAGCCATTCATTTACATCAGAATACATGCACATTCATACACAGAAGCATAAGTAATATGAATTCACCTATTGAACAGTTTTAGACATTTAGTTTCAACATTTTATAAAAAAAATGCAGATTATATAATGAAGAATAATTCTTCTGATGAAAATTGTTTAAATTTAGTGTATTACATCCTTTTCATTTTAACACTTCAATAAATTTAATTTTTTGTCCCCAGCAAGAGTCCATTACGACTGACTGCTGGTTTACTACAACGACCTTCCCAGTGAACAGGTTGGGTGGGAACATTTGTATTAGAAACAATAGATAAAATATTATGTATCAATTTTTAGAAATAATAATTTAAATCATTTATTTCGTACTAGTAAGTTATTTTTGTTATAGATTTAAGACGGAACAAAATAATGAGTATAACTATTACTAATAATTATAGGCAGACACACTTATGTATATTTACGAGTATAGACAACCTCTTTAAAATATTTTCGTCGATTTAATTATTTGTAATTGACCATGTTCGCTGAATTAATTTCAAGTTCCTCCTTTTTTATTTTATTTAGTAATGTTTATAAAAAATAGTCCGATAACCAGGTATTACGCACTGCAAACTGCACGCATCATGCCTTGAAAAATACAATTATCGTCTTATGTGATATTCTTGTACTGTAATTTACAATAGGGAAAATAATCTTACCAAAAACAAGGAAGAAATGTTTTACTACAGTATATTTAAATATTTGTGATGTAATAGCATTGCGAACAAGCCCGTAATAACTCAAATTTAAAGTAGACAAAGGAGGTGATATTTATTATAATTGAATGACCGAAGATTTTTCATGGCAATATTGGTCTGGAAGTTGTGTTGTTATTTTCACAGTGAATAATTTCCACCATTTTAAGTGATTTTTATTCCAATACAGATTGTGTCTTGCTGGTGTTCCTAAACATCAATTCTACAATATCACAATTTGAAATGGAATGTATAAAACCACACAACATTAATTCCTCTGTCTACTTTAACAAATTGCTGCTGTTGATTTTACGTAGAACGCAATTTATTTCTCCCCTTCTGCTCTGATTAAAGGAATCATGGAGGATTCTGTAATCTCACACTCTGTACTCAGTCCAAGAAATAAAAAAAGGATTACGAATTGCAGTTACGGAAGGCTCATTTGGTCCATTATTTAAAGTCAGAGGATTAACACAAACTGCAGTGCTTTGCCAATTCAATCTGCTATACTCAAAGAACTGCTGTATACGGAAATTGCTTTGTTGTACTGGTTTGTGTCCATGGGAATGAAACGAGACAAAGTGTATATGACGACCTCGACTGATACATTGAGAATATTAATTTCATTTGTTTCGTGTTGATTGTTTCATTATGTGACACTTAGTTCTTGCTAATGGGTCAGTATACCTTCATATAAAGTTATTTGCATACAATAGGAATAATGTATAAAGTGCACTTCGGAAACCTTATTTCATTTATGCTAAATACCACTAATTGGAAATTCCGTTCGTTTTCAAGAAAACGAAATTATCATTAAATTGTGAGATATGTGTTACTGAATGCACTATATTTTCCATGAAATAAATCATTTTCTTATGCATGTACAAAATTTCAAAAGCCAATTGAATGCTTTTTCTCCAAATATACATTGTGATCCAAAGTAGCGCAGTGGGTTTTTACAGAGCTCTTGCAAGCGTATTTTGTTCAATAAAATCATATACTATCTACGTAGATTAATTAATTAAGTTGTTAACTACCATATATATCAGGTTCCATTTCTAATTTTTTTTCGTTTTTAGTTCTCAAGTGATGTTAAACAAAAGAAACTCAATTTTAACCTTTCAATCTCATTTCACACAGTAGGAAAAGGAATATATGATATTCGACTATTCGATATTCCATGTCAAATAGAATGGAACCAATATGGTTATAGGGCCATTTACTGATCAATGACGCGTCATTTCGACGATAAAATTATTTTTCTATCTTAAACAGCTCATTATAAACGACACTGTTCTCCATCAGCGATGACCTGCAGCCCAGCGGATGATTTCGGTTTGCTTTTCAGTCTGATAAACTCATCCGGATCATCTACTGGGCTTTTTGGAGGTTGAACGGCATGGTATGCAGTTCCATTTTGGTTATTCGATCAGCTGATTGGGTATTTCTTATGATTTCTCTATCGTTTTATTTATTGAAACAGTCAAAATTCGAATAATTAGCTTTTGAACTTTTTTGGGTCTTAGAAATAACTTTATTGAGGGCGACAATTAGGAATTACATTCCTCTTTTCAAGGTAACCCTTTACATATTAAGTAGATATAATAATTATAATATATTGTACATAAAAAACAAAACAAAAACAGAAAAATTAAAATTACAATGCAAAAAAAATAATAATGCTTCCAACAAAGGCCATAGAAGATAATTGATTTATTAATTAATTGAACCCTAAGAGTGAGTGAGAACCGTATGAACTTTACTGCCGAATATATTAATACTAGTTTCTGATCTTAGTTTACCAGGAAGAGGGTCTTCTACATATTAACAGTACACTTCTACCCCCTCTACAGATCGTTACCTTCATGACCAACTCACCTGTACTGCTTAATTGTTTTATATAATATTTGGATTCGAGCATTGAGCAGAGGGCCCCAGGGGCGATCTGAGGGACTATATGGGTAGGCATTTTCATTTTGCAGGTGGTCACGTCGAAATATCTTACAGGATAAAAGAAATCATTAACATACGTGAAAACTGACAACTTTGAATTTGGAACGGTTATGGCGAATACGAATCCTGTTTAACTACAGCCTGATTACCATTTTTTGGTTCTTCCACTTTATGCAAGGTTATAATTAAGTTTCGTTGTCTAAAATCATGGGGAAAAAAATAAAAACGTAGAATATTTAAATATAACTCCATGTATATTTTTAGTTTACCACATAACCAACCAATCCATGTCGACAGTGTACGTAAATCCCAATGCTCCGTTATTTTAAGACACCCTGATATCATTTATTAAAGTCAGACTGTGACATATTAAACAATTATTACACAAATAATAATTTATTACAATTTTGAAAATTGTAGTATGATTACTTTCTTACGGTATTAGAATAAACTAGAAACTTCCAACTCAATATAATAATTATTCAAACATTTCATTAGTGAGTCTGTGGGAGATCAGAAGGCATTGCTCCTCCAAACTTTTAAATTAACACCCTTGTTAATAAATTATAGGTGAAATAATTGAAAAAATATGGATTACTAATGCTACAAGTTTAAAAATTGCAAAAATGCAGGAACACCCGGACCGTTTGTGAGAATAAACTCACCTTGTGAAGTACGAACCAGACATTATAATTTCAATGATCAAATAATACCAATAACTTAAATCTATGGAGACAGTGATTGAATAAAGTCTCCAAACTTTCAAAGCCGATAATTGTTTTCCTTTCATAACAAGTGTTATAATTACAGAAATTTCTATCATCAGTTGTAAAATATAATTAATACAATGGTTCCTTACATTTCCTTCAACTGTTTTCTCATAAAGTTTAAAACATTTTCGTTCGAATGTTTTCTACATTCCAAGAAAAATGTGGTTTATACTGCAATTCGTTTGTGCTGGAAGTGCATGCTAGATTGCAAAAGTTTCTTCCTCTTAACCACTCCTTTTACCACAAAAACTTTTCGTCCTTATTGAAGCAACACGAAACGAATAGAGACACGAATTAAAAACCAGTTTAGAGTATAACAGTGCAAATAATACTGCTTTAATTTTTTTGATTTTGCAATATTTTTTAAAATTTTATTTACTCACAGAAGGAAATAATGAAACAGTAAAACTCGAAGCTGCTACAGAGGCAGCAACTGTAACAACCTTTCTGTCATCTCAGCACAAACAATAAAGACATTATTTTGATATAATTAAAATTGTTTTATGTGGTTTATATTTCTGCAGAATTATATTAGGTAGTTCAAAAGTATTTGGCCATATTTTCAAGCAGCAATATCTCAAAAACGTAAATCTATTGCCAAATTGAAGCTCTATCATCGCACATGGGTTTATGGATCATGCGTGACATGTTCGTAGACATGGTCAATTTACCAAAAAAAAAAAAAAAAAATGAAATAAAGTATAATAAAAAATATTCCAGAGTGTATTTTCTCCAATACCTATAACGCACCTTTTAGAGTCATCACTATTTTGGAAAACTTGTTTCCAAGTTCTTTTCTATATAGTCTAAATAATAAAAAAATGACATTAAAAGCTTTAGGAGTCGAAAACTCGAAGAAGAGCTATTTTCTTGTACTATAATGCAACTGTAGTTCCATCACTTTCATTTAGGAGTTCTTGATATGAAAATTCAATTTTCCAGATCAAATTCAGGTTTTAATACAACCCGGTTTAGCATTATTTTGTTGTTGTAGATGAAGATATTTTTATTTTATTATTAATGATAATGAAGTCGTGTATGCTTGAATTGTATTGTAATTTCCACTCTTCTGTTTTTAGATATAGCCTATATTAACTTCTGAAGATGGGGTGTAGAGCCCTGAAACATGTCAAGTTCAGATAAGAAATAAAATACCAACAGTATTTAACAGAGGAGTGGCTCTTATTAAAAGTTTAATCCTTCCACAGTTAATCTTTCCATATTATTATGGACATTGAAGGTGTTTTTTATATTAACATTTTAGGAAAATTGGTGCTGCAGTGGGAAAACTGATTCGAAAATAACTTTTGCTGGATATCATGATAAATAAAGCGAAAGTGCATCTTTCAGATGGTATATGTTTCATTTTTTCCTGATCTTTCGTTCAACTTTTGTGGCCAGGGGAAACTTATATTTTTAACATCCTCATAATAATACCACTTCCAATGTCAGTAAAGGTGAATTTCCTATACTGACTAAGAAATGTCACCAAAGTCGGTCGCCTGATTTGTACATAGGTTAATTAACTAACAGGTAACGGCCATTCTTTTGAAATTTATGTACGGTTAGGTCAGTTTATCTTATGTTTACCATTCTCTTCCTTTGTAGGAGGAAACAGTAGCGCCGAGTACGGATGGGCAGGTGAACTAATACAATGGGGGATCAGCCCCCCCCCCTGAAGCTCTGTAATAAATTTATTTTTTAGCGAATTTTTTGGTTGTAAATTAGTGTAGTTATCGAATAATCAACTCATTTTTCTTTCAAGGCAGTCCCCATTTGTGAGATAATGCGTAATAAACCACTCAACTGTTGAATCCTATACTCCTCTAATATTCAGTATAACATAATAGCCTTTGATACTTAACTTAATATTGTAAGATTTGCCTAAATTTCTTTGAACTAACTATGATTGATAAACAAAATAATTTTTTTTCGAGTGGGTAAGGTCTGAGGGTTTTGTAAACGATACGGAACTGTAATAAATTACTGGAAATTATCTGCAAGTTTTGTTCCAAAATTTTAGACCTTGCTATGTGGAAAAATTGAGTGTTTTAAACTTTTGATATGCAGAATAAATTTCATCAATTATATTTTTAGTGATGAATGAACTATCTACTCTAGTGACCTTATACCCATCTTCTGTTTTGTCCATAGCAATTTGTATCTGACTTGCTGGAAGTTGTTGGGCTTCATGGCAGAAAGCCAATTCCCTTAATTAAACAACTTAATCCTTACCAAGAAACTCCAATAAGGTAATCAATTTTAAAAACAACTAGTATACAGAGGGTACATTGTAAAAGAATGATTTTTTCTTCTTCAATTTATTATTGGAGACAATAACAGGAAAGTGAAACACATAATAATTATTTGTGCTCTTTGAAACTGTAATATATTTTGTGTTGACCTTTAAAGCAATTGTTCAGAGAATATTTTAGAGTATTAGAAACAGAGTTCATAGATCATAAAATAGGAGTAGGCGATAAATCCCACAAGTCAGTAAAATAATGTGTCATGATCAAATAGATAATGAAAATTATTTCAATCCAAACAATTTTTTATTTTTGTTCTCCATTTAATAATTTTTAGCAACCAAATGAATTAGCAATACACTTTTTATTATTACTAATAATACAGTTATGTGCTGTAAATCTTTAATATGAATGAGTAGAATAAATCAGTGATCATAAATTTCTAATGTGGATGAGATAATCCAAATGATGAGTGCATATAATAAACAATTATTTTAGTCCACCCATAACATATATAGGCGCTGTACGTTGTAGCTGACTTCAGACATAATGAGATATAATTTACGAACTTCTAATTATAAAATGAATATGTAAATATTATTAATAAATATAATTATATAAACATTTTTATGGTATCCACAATCCTAAATCTGTCCAGGATACCTCGATTCTATCATACTTTAAAACACTAACCATTTCAATAAGACGTTAAATTGAACAAACTTCAAAAGGTATAAAACCATCCAAAACTTTAATAGATTCCCCTATTAATCTTTAATGAAAGAAGCTGCAGATTAATTCGAAAGCTAATATAAAATAACGTATTTGATTAACGCGTCTTTTACTAATCACCTTCTAATCGTCGTACTATGATAATAGAACACCTTCAAGTGAATTTCTTTCTCAATTCTTCTCTGATCATTAACCGTCATTGTAAGGTTTTTAGTGCTTTCTAGCATAAAGGAGAAAGTGGCTTCTCGTGAGTGATGAGCCCAGGAAGGAAAATAAATGTCGGAGCGATCACACTGGGGAAATGGGGCGTTAAAAACGCCAACTCATGTAATAAGAAGGCTGTAGCTTACTCATAAAACCTGATCGCTTTTGAATAGGGTTGCCCGAACTTAGAAGATGAAATAATTAATATAATTTCAAAATCTTTGCTATATATTTTTCTTACTGACGAGTGAGTTTAGTTTTCACAACCAATTGTGCCTTATTTTGTAAAATAGTTTGGAACAAACATTGGTACTAAAATTAAACTATGCATCAAGTTCCATCAAATGTTCTCACGTTCATGAATGAACTATTCTTACATTGAGATGTATTGTATAATAAAACAATATTTTTATTTAATTGAACGAAATTTATGATACGGTACCAATCATAACACTTCGATTATTTTTTGCAATTCAGGTGAAAATTTATAATTTCTGACAATATGGTCTTGCCATGTTTTTCGACGTATTAAAAAAGACTACAATTTCTGATAATTTTTATAATAATAACAAATATTTAAAACCAAATGAACATCCCAGTTGTGTGATATTGTCAGATAATTTACTCTACATTTTGTTACCTGTTACTCCTACAAATAATTCCCTAATTGTCAATTTTTATATGCGACCTGCAGCGAAGCGCAGAAAGCATCTATTATCCTAGGTATGTCCGTCCGTCGCGTGAAACAGCTCCGAAACAGCTAGAGATAGGTAAAATACTTCAAAAGGTATAAAACCATCTAAAACTTTAATAGATTCCCCTTTTAATCTTTAATGAAAGAAGCTGCAGATTAATTCGAAAGCTAATACAAAATAATGTATTTGATCTCAGAAAAAATAATCCAGTACACATTTTTATTTTCGAGTCGTTCGATCGAACTTTGAATAATATCGTGTCGATAAATCCGGTAACGGTTAGAGATAGGTATAGGGAACCATATACTTAATCGAAGGACGATTTTATCCTGATTTCAAAAATGATTCGATTTTTCAAATTCCGATCAAAGTGGCAACACTATCTATGAAGATACGAGAATGCAGAAGTGATATGAAAGAGATTTAGTCAATCTGATGAGAAGTCTAACTCTATCACTTGCTGATTATGCTGATTCTAAAGATCACTATCGGAGAAACTCAAAAGCGACAGTGCATGGAACGATTATTTGCACACAATTTTTTCATATAAAACGTCATTATTTATTGGCGGAATATTTATTGACTTATCCGTGATTTGTGTGTTATATTCAGTTCAATTTGTCACTGAACATAATAGTTTGGGCTCCTCGAAAATATCACACATTAAGAGACTATTATTGGATCTTAAACGGGGAAAATACTTAGATTTTATTTTCAGATTGAACACATAGGGTGTTTATGCCATAGATAACTGCGGTTATATCTGGACAGCTTCAGATAAAGTATTCAATATAAACTGTTAAAGTATAGGCTATATGAAAGTGGGGAATAAATAAAGTATACGTTTACGTTCCTTTCTGAAATTGAGAATATGAATTTTTAGATTTTCTTAAATTGAATAGCCTACCATTATAGTACCACTTTTCTTGATTCACTTGTACTCCAGTAAGTGAAATACAAAAGACCTTCTTGTAAATAGAGTAAAAGGGCATCATTAGTTTTCGAATTTGAAAATTAAATTTACTTTCCGTTGTTTAATTACCATTAATATAATTTGTTGATATAATTTAAATGAAACGAATATTTAATGAAAAGTATCCACACTCATGACATGAAGGATCATTCTGCAGGTTATTTGAACCTCTGAATCCGACGACAACCTAGGTCTATCTCTCGAGACACTGTGCAATCCTCTATCACAGCCCCCATTTGACTCCGTTCGTCCAACCATTCGAACTGTCAAATGATCCTATTTCCATAATCGTTCTGTTATCGCATTTGATTTATATCCATTGAATAAGTTGAGTCTGCGTGCATGTGTGTGTGATGTACGTATGGCGATCCGAGTATTTCTCTCAGTGTTGATTGTCGAATCGAAGTGAACGGTCGTGTGCTGTGTTGTGATGACGATCATGCGAACGTGTTCAGTATTCGTACAGTAGTTAGTTATGCACAGGTGGAAATTCTGCCTTATTATTCTGATCGTAGCTCCAACGATGGGTGAGTTTCTTATGGTTCTGGGGTTCTTTTTTGGGGCATTAGTTTGTTGGCTAATTTGATGAGACTGAGTGTATGTTGACCACGTGTGTTTCAATATGTAATTTTGAATTTATTGTAAGTGATAAGGATTTAAATGAGAAAACTTGAACAAATTATTTGGTTAAACGTGGATTTGTTCTCACTTTTGGACTTTAGGTACAGATCGAACCTCACCAGATTTTCGTCTTAATAATTCTGGTTTATTATGATTTATAAGCTACCAATTTTTATCAAACAAATTATATGACAAACAAGGTTGAAAACTAAAATTTAAACGATTAAAATGTTAAAAATGAGATTAACTTATTTAATTCCACGATAACGTCCATGTCTTTTCATCAGGTGTTATGCAAATTACAGAATGCATTAGTCTATTATTAGAATATAACCAAATTAATCTATAGTTTATAATAATTTTATATTTCAGTATTTGAGTATTTTTTGATCACTTACTCGTTAGTGAAAAAATCTTTATGAACTTTTCAAATTTTTTTGGTTATGGTTGATTATAGTATCGTTACATCGACATCCCTTATATAAGAGCATAATGTGCGAACCACTCGTGTACACGTGCCTTGAACACCGACGAACACCCCTGAACATGACGAACTCATATGAACACCACGAACTCAGACTGTCAGTGAACAGTGAACACCGGTGTACAAATTTTTAAAGGGTAGTTCACTCATGAATTTCAAACACACCAAGCAATGTAGAAATTTAATGAACATAATAGTAATTTCTAACGAATTTTCGAACTCTCCACACTTTCCCCTCACATCAATGACATTTGTCATTTTACAAACCAATTCCATGTATTATTGCATTTCATGCCATGAATTATTACATTTAAAGAATTATGAGTTATTTACTATTATAGTTTTTACGAAAGGCAGCCAAACGTCATAATTTATTAAATCTATAAATTATACACTGAATTAACAGTTTAATCAGAGGAGCTGACTTTCTGGAAGTCCAGGGGGATGGAGATGGGGCTCAAGAAAGGCCACCATGGTTGACGAGTACAATTTTTACAAATTGCAACAATTTCAGAGTTTTAGAAACTTTTAGAAGAAAAAGTGTTGTATTTCCATAACACTTCACAATATTTCTAGAATTTCATGGGGTGAGGTTGGGCTGAACCCCTCCTGGATTGGTTCAGGGGAAGGGGGCTCAAAGCTTCCGAGCCACCCGTACTCGGTGCCAGTGAGTTTAATGGTTTAATGCAATGCCAATAAACGGTAACTGATAATGTCCTCGCCTGGTGAGGGATGTACTTCTTTGGAATTTTGATATTTAAATTAATATCGCGAGATTTGCAAATCTTTCTTAAAGTTTTAATTTTACATACAGTATACTGGTATCATTATCCATTTCCATTGCAGCATGCATTTAACTCATTAGCTTCCCGAGAAAGACAAGTGATTAGTTTAATTTGCATTTCTTTTGAGGTTGTGAAAAGCGTCGATACATATTAATCTATGTTTACAGAAATATTCGCAAATAATTTGCAGGTTGCCTTAGTACTCTGATAAGTCTTTTTGTAATTAAACACGATAATGTTACTTTGTATGTACGAAGCAGAGTCAAAAACTAAGTTACACATGCCCATAACTTTTTTTTCTACTTGTAGTGTAGCTGCTAAACTCCGCATAATAGAACAATTGTGCACTTTGTGATAAAAGCATGAAATTTTTAACACAGTTAGTATGTACCATAATGTTGAAATTTAGATG
>JAQIWE010003779.1:0-11436 GCA_034698565.1 Campodea plusiochaeta | reverse complement strand
TGGTACAGATCTTTCTTTTCTTTAATATTACATAAATCACACAACATATTTGGATCAACAATTTTTATACCATTAAACTACATTATAAGAGCACATTTCCACAAAAATGATATCATAATCATTAAACAAAGCTTTCCATAATCCTTTTTAAATCACCTCTATACCTGCTATTGAAAATGAACCTCCTTTCGTAAAGCAGTAATGGATTAATTATTTCTGAGAGCATCTTCAAATTTCCCTTCAACCCCTTTACCCCAGCTACAAAGAGGGGTTGATCACTCTTCATTCAAGTGTATCAGGGGCGGATACAGGGGAGTCTCATAAGAGGGGCGATTTAAGGGACAATTATGGTTGTTAATGGTCTTAAATTACATTTTATATTCGGAGACTAAATGTCTTCGTGACAAAAGATTTAAAATTAAGTAAAACCATTGTGTGTTTCACTTCAATTAGATTGTACTTTTAGTATTGCAAGATATGTTGTTTTGCTAATATATCGTGAATGTTTCAATCACAAAAGTCTAATTTATTTAATATCTTTATTATTATTACATTCTTCAATTTAGTCATTTCTGACTGAATTCAGTTACGAAAATAATAACACAATGAAACAACGTCTAGATCAATAGTGGAGTATAATTCAAGTGAAACGGACTATAGACCATATTTATTTTATTAAATGGATGGAACTTGCTTAAATATATAAATTTTTCGACTTTTGATATTTCCCCAGTTTTCATTTAGCTTCTTGTTGACCATCAGAGAATGATCAGCGACCTCCTCTCCCCATTGTCCATCTAGATCTTCCATCGAAGTGCCTTCATGACTTGTAGATATACAAACATCCCAAGAGTACAAAAACTTATTGGGATGACTTATAGAAAAATAAAAAGACTTTGAATCAGAATAGAATTGGAATGATCACTAATTCACACCTGAGGATAGATGAATGGTCAGCCACTGTTGTATATTGACCCAAGACGCAAGTTACACAGAGTTGCTTGGATCATGTTGGGTCAATTATGGTTACTTGGGTCATTGAGTCAATGAGACCAAATATATTTGATCCATCTTTCACTAATGTAAAAATTCTAGGCTAATCGAACTAAAGCCTTAACGAACTTTCAGGATTTACAAAAGTTGAATAGAACTTCTAGGACTTACGTATTATTTGAAACATGTACTATTTGCATACTTCAGGTAATGAGTGAAGACCCCTTCGCTCCACCTAAATTCTAATCAGTTCAACGTTCCCCATTTTAAGTTTCATATTTGTTAACTCCAAGCTATAAGCACTATTGATTCTTGAAAGCGATACAATGCAGTATTCATGATGAGACTCCCTTTATTCACAAAAAGTTTGTGAGTAATTTGAGCAGCTGTATTGATTATAGACGTTTCTATTCACAAGATGAAAATGATTAGATGCTTTTCCGGTTGATATACGTTTACAATTTACGGTTTAATTATCAACCTGCTACATTGTGTTGGATTTTGGTAAGGCTGAAAAGAATAGATAACCGAAAGTTGATCTCGAGCTTTCAAGTTGTTCAGGAACTTTATTTTCAGAAAAATGTATAATTTGGAACTTCTACAGTGATATTTTGATACATGTAACATACGTTGTATATAATTTTCTGGATTTACAGAGTAAGGTAGTTTCAAAAATGAAATAAAGCGGACTTTTATTTCCAATGATAATTTACTTATATATATTTATTTTACAGAACACCAAAGAAGAACATTATAGTTTTGTCTAATCCAAATATTTTATATGGAGAATGATGAGCAAATATTAAGGACTTATACATTTTAACATTTAGGTCACCACAAGCAGACAAAAAGTTGGAACTATAAATAAAATTCCACAAAGTATCAGTATGGGAATATTCTTATAGTATTTTTCCGTCTTTGCTGTCGTTTATTACATAAATAACACAAAAAACTTTATACTGTAAAGGATCACTCACTATTAATTTGTTTTACAGTAGAGTCTAACCTTTAACATAATTATTAAAATATGCTAAGTGGTATAAGTAAATGACAAAATATACATCATGTGAACACCCCCAAAAAGTCAGAATCCTTCAAAACGTATACAAGCATATAAAATCCAAGAATAAATTATATTTCCAATATTAATTCACCCTTTCGTTTGAATTGTTTGTCGTCACGTACAGTATTCAAAGTTGATAATAACAGCCTTTCGACCTTTCCAATTTGCACCAATAAAAACGAGTTCAATACTGTGCGAATCTCTATTATATACTTCACAATCTCTTTCAATGACTTTGTTTGGCATGAAACAAAAAGCCAGCAATGGACCCATTTTTAGTTCTATTCGGATGTTTTCGAATGAAAAAAGTCAACAAATGGCTTTAGCTTTTTCCATCATTGAACAATAAATGCACTCTGAGTGTACGCCCTACTGCTGTTTACCCGCAGTTGTAGTCTAAAATCAAATATTTGAACAGAAATAAAAGGATTGACGGGTATTAGTATTTGTCTTTCGGTTGACAAGAGTTTATAGAGGGGAAAGATAAAAAGAAACAACAAAAAATAAATCCCTGTAACTCGTTCAAGAGGAATATGAAATTTTACAAACGGAAGCAAAGATTTCTGATGTTGGTATATTTTATCACTTGGTAATGGAACATAAAGTAATTTCAATATTATGAAAATATTCCTATTGTATGAAAAAATTACATGTTATGTTTGAAAATAATTTAACTTTGCTCCAAAATTCTAAAATAACTCTTCGATTTTTTTTGTTCTGTTAGGAATTTTGCGTCTAATTGCATTTTGTTATACTGAAATATACTTAATTTTTAAAGAGTTACAGTACCTGCAGATAATGAATTTCCGGTTTCCTGTGATTTTTTTCTACCTTATATTATTAAAGAATTTTTGCAAAAAGTTTGAGATATATTGGCTGATCGGATCAAGAGATATTTCTGTTTATACAGTCGATAGATTTTCCACAAGGTAGCACAAATCCACCTGCTTAATTTCGCTGCCTTACGAAAATACGCAAATTATTCGCTGCAAAACACATATCAGAACACATTTATTAAGTAGTAGAAAAACTACTTAAAAATAATACAAATTAATCATTTTATTCATATATCAGCGGTTGTCTTGTTTTGAGCCACGCTTGCTCCGCTACCTTACTGCTTATTTTCTTGCATATTCTAAGGTGAATATCTCCACAACCGGTGATTTTTTGGAGGTAAGAAAAACAGTATTAGTTTTTTATATCAAGAAGACTAATATTTTGTGATAATATCAGAAAAGTCAATTTAGCTGCAGGTAACCCTTTAAGACTCATAATCATACAGTTTTGTTATTTGAGAACAATAAATAACCTCTCATTTGAATTACATGAGACTTCAATATGAATTCAATAAAACAACGCTAATCATTCTTCAAATTTTGTGATGAAAATAGTGATACAGAAGTTTATTTCGCACTGAACAGTGAGCATGCTTCAAAACTCTTGTCTTTTATCTCGAATATTGATATAAAGATATTCCATCTTCAATAGAGTTAAGGTTGATGAAAATTTCTACCAATTTAAACCATTTTTATAACGTTAAACTGTTTTATTAATGTTCTAGGTTTATAATATAAAAAGAATATTTAAGTACACATTTAAAAGTGTCCATTTTATATATAAAAGTTAGTTCCGTAGTTATTATATATGGGGACTTCAAAGAAAAATTCTTCAGATCATATTTATTAAGGCAGAATCAAGCCAGTTTTTTTAGTAAAACTGATTTTCAAGGTTGTTAAAGACTGCAAATTAATTGAGAATATTATTTCAAATACAGGTGTAAGATGGATGAAAGTAATTGCTTTATTATATCAAATAGTCGACTCTGTAAGATCCAACAGTCTGTTGGTACTGGTGCTGGCTTATAATATGTACTACCAGGCCAGGGAGTGATTGCAGGTACTACTAACAATTTTCCAAATAATTTATTGGAACATGTAAAAGAATTTCTCCATATAGATACGGAAGAAGGACGTGCTCCTCTTTTATAGATATCAAGAGTTACATAATTAAATAAATTATGTTAATCAACAATCTTTAGATCCCAGGAAAGTCTATACCGATATTTTATTAATAAGTTATTGTTGATTTCTTGATACTTATAAGCAATTTTATATATAAAAAAGTTATACATTTGAAGTAAAAATATTGAAAATCTTTTTCGGTATCCATAAAACAAAATCGTAACACTTGCGATTATTTATTAAAAAAAATTGAAATAGAATAATAATAATAATAGTCTAATAATAAATATATATGCCCATAATATTACAGCAAATTAGCTACTTGAGTGTCTAATGTACCGCATACATATGTATACTGTGCTATTTTATTTATTCCCTAAAACATTGACATGAAAATAATAATTATAGCGCTCGTAGTATTTAAAGTGTGTAATAACAAGTTCGTTAGCTGTTTTTTATATCCTATACACAAGCTTTTAAATAAAGAAAATGGATCAGTCATTTGCATCAGGTAAGATTTTTAAGAATTTATATATGGATAAATAATTTTTGATATTTGATTACAGATAGCTTTGTATCTCCAGATTTTCACAATTGATTACGATTTCTTTTTCTAAGGACCAAACGGACGAGTATCGGTATTCAACATAATAAAAGTCTATACTCTTAGAAATCACAAATTTGTATGACAGGTTTTATATTAATAAAATTATAATCCTCTTTAAATATATAGGGCTTTCATACATACAGATATTTGTCCCTTAATTATTAGGTGTTCACAAGGTACTTTCTATTATATAAACAATAATCACTGCTGCCAGCTGATTCGTGACACGTCCTCACAGAATTATGATCAATAATCATATATTTTTGCTCTATATAAACTAAATTTGCTTTATCTTGATCTGTCAAGGATTTTTTAATGTATAACGTTTTCAACGTTTTCTGTCACTCTTTTAAATCCTAAATATTTTGGCAAAATTTTCAAACTTCTTGAGAGTTCATAATACTTTAGAAAAGAAAGTAACGCGGATATAGGTCCATTTCAGAATTCTATGTTTTTAAAACAAAAATTCCAAGTTCTGATTTTACCTGTAGTTCCTATGTAGTAAATGGTATGTAGTAGAGCGTAGCATACGTATTTGAGTTATATCCAAATATGCTAAATTCTGTGAGCAAGTTTCCTGGTACCTGAAAACTTTCATTTGTCGAATTACACCATTTTCTTTATGTATCGATATGAATGCTACTTCTGAGAGACATGTATTATACGAATGATAAATTTATAAATGAATAAAAACATTTGTCAATATTTCATCATCCCGGCTTCCTTTTTATCAAGACAATGTAAAATTTACAGTACTCATATTTAAATTTCAACTATTGTGAATTTCATATCGTCTTGATAAAAGTGAAGGATCATCACTGAAATATTGGCAACGACTTTGTTTCTTCTATGGATTTATCAATCGGAATGCCACAAAACTTGAGATATGAATGTTACACAGATTTTCAAAGTGCCGAAGACACCATATGATGCTCTGAAAGTATAATTTGTTCCCATTTTGTTCGAAATTTTTAATTGAATAATGGATTTGTCCATTCTACTATAATTCTTATAGACTTATACAATAACAAAATATTCCTTCTCAGGTTTTCAGTTTCCCACACTGCTTTATCCTGCCCCTCATTTCAGTGGGGTAGCACGTATTGGTGATGATTTCAAAACTATAAAACTTGAAGATTTCAAAGGGAAGTATCTGGTGTTGTTACTTTACCCAAACGATTTAAAATTAGTCTCCGAAGTTGATTTGACAGCTTACTCGGACAGAGTTGAGGATTTTAGGAACCTCGAATGTGAAGTTGCAGCTTGTTCCACAGATACTCATTTCTTACATCGCGTATGCGGGTAAGTGGTAACAGCATCCCCAATTCGAGGCATTAGGTATATCAAATCCCATGACCCCCGATTTAGAGAAATAATATCAATAGTCAATTATTGAAAGAAAAGTTATAAATACGATTTATATTAATGTTAAGAAAGTTAAGAATGTTAAGAAGTCAGTTGTACTGTACATATTGCGCAAATTTACTTGTACTTGCACTATAGTAAATGCACGAAAATTGGCACTCACTGATAAGTCTTGTGACTTACGAGTTAGTGAAACCATCAAATTAACGAAATGTTCTTTGAATTCATCGCAACTATTAAAACATGTATTTAATAATGTAAGAAATGAAACAAAATAAAGTGATGATTAAAAAAAAATAATAATAAAGAAAATTTAGGCGATGTCGTTTAAATAAATATAGTTATGGTATTAAATTCAAGGAAATTTCGGCAAATCTGACAATATTAATTTAAATAGAGGATAATAGGATTCAGTGTTTTGATACCCTTGAGCCCACAAATGAGAGACTGCCTTCACCTATATAACATAATGTATTAAACATAATAGTAATGTGCTTTTATAACGACTGTTACTTACGCTTTGCAGCAGAGTTTATTTGCTATTGTACGAGCGTACAAAAAACTGTTTACTATAACATTATTTTTCTATAGTAACCATTATTCATTCCATATCTATTTTAAAAATTGACCTACATATACCATTATTGTTAAAATATAGAGATTTTTTAATTCAGTGCTAGATTTTCAATTCGCGTCAGACAGATGTTTTCTTATATACAGCATTGAAAGCAATGTCTCTTTATATTACTTTTGATTCAGCTTTTACAAAAAAAAAAAAAAAAACTTCTTTAGCTTGTAAAACAAAAGAGACGTTTGCCCTTCTGCTGTGATAATTTATTTGTAACACTCCATCATCAGAACTTTTTAACTATAAATAATTATTTTCGTTTCCAGGAGCAATAATGATTGGCTTGATGAACTGAAGATTCCATTAATTGCTGACGAGTTTGGTGTGATTGCTAAGGCATATGGAGTGTACAAAGAAGATGCTAACAGTGTTTCCCGAGGACTCGCCATCATGGATTCTTTACAACTTTTACGTCACATTTCTGTCAATGATGTTCCTGTTGGACAAGGAATGGATGAGACTCTCAGATTGATTCAAGATTTTCAGTTTTCTGATGCAAACAGTGAAGGTAAAATTACAGCCAGTAGCGCTCCTTAGCGACAGAATACTAACATGTGTCACAGGGAGAACATTTCCCAGAAACTCGTCTCATTTATATGATCAGCAAATTACCTTATAGGATACGCTACCACAAGCCTCGACTTTATTCAGTTGTTGTAATCAGTTCTCTTGGCAGTGGAAGAAGACTTTATTATCTTCAGTTCGAGACTTTATGCATTATGAGACGACTCGCACAATTAAGGCATCTTCTCGTTAAAGATTCTCCAGTGACTCTTTATTATGGAAGAGGTTCTGGTTGAATTGGGATTCGCGCTTCAAAAATAATGAGAACAAGATTTTTTAATCTTTATTTGTTCAATCTTCTATTTATAATAATAAATGTATAATCAAACACAGCATTGATTCGTATCTTTTCAACAACAAGATAAAACAAGTAGAATTAAACGCTGTTAGCGTTAATAAAGATGCGACCATATAGACGAGCGCTTTTATGAAAGCATTAATTAAACAATAGGAAACATAACATTGGGCCTTATTTAGAATAAGATTAAATTGCCTTTCGAATTAGTTTTTTACAGTTTCCTAACCTGTCTCTAACCATTATCAGATTTATCGATTCGATATTCGTCAAAGTTCGATAAATCGACTCGAAAATTAAAATATGGCATGATTAGCAGTGGCCGTTATTGGATAAATTGACTCAAAATTCGTGAAATATTGAGCGATTTGATATTCGTTGAATTTCAGTCGAATTTTAAAAATCGAACCATTTTTGGAATCACGACAAAATCGCCCTTCGAATAAAATATATGGTTCCCTATCCCTATCTCGTGCCATTATCGAATTTATCGACTCGATATTCGTCAAAGTTCGATAGATCGACTCGAAAATAAAAATATAAGCTTGAATTATTTTTCTAAGAATTTTTTCTATATACTTCTCTATACCTATCTGTAGCCGTTAGCCTATTGGATTTATCGATTCGACATTCCTGAAATTTCGTTCGATTCTATATTCGTCTAAACTCGGTCGAACTTTAAAAATCGAATCATTTTTGGTATCAGGATAAAATCGCGCTTCGAATAAGTATATACTTCCCTATACCTACCTCTAACCGTTATTGGATTTATCGACTCGAAATTCGTCAAAGTTCAACGATCGACTCGAAAATTAAAATGTGAACTGGATTATTTTTTCTGAGAATTTTTTCTATATACTTCCCTATACCTATCTCCAGCCGTTTAGGAACTGTTTCTCGCGACAAACGGACGGACATTCCGAGGACAATAGATGCTTTCTGCGCTTCGCCGCAGGTCGTATCTAAAAAGAGTTTTATCCAAACTAATTATTCATATTTTGCTTGGACTGCTTGAATACCAAAAAAAAAATCTGGAATGTTTTTGTAGTGAAGTACTGTTTTATGAATTCAGAGGGTTTCCTTTTTTGGGATCTATTTTTTTATCATTTCATTTCGGATAGCCTTTTATTACTATTAAAACAAATTATGAAATCTTTATTTCGGTTTGTCTATATTGGTTTTGAATAAGTAAGATTATATTAACTGAATAGAAAAATCCGTTACTAATTATCTGTTTTCCATTCTTTCAATTTTTGTTGAAGTGTCTGTCTAATGACTACTTTACTTTCTTTGCAGGTGACCTTATGGTCTTTGATAATAATCTGTCTGAACTCCGCAGTCCTGTTTCTCCATTGAATCAAACAGCTCTGCTTACAAGAAGGACAATGGGAATTGTCTTGGACCCACATTCACCATTAATAAAACAGGTAAGACATTATTTTTAATTTTTATTTTAGAACTGTTTATATGTATTTTTAATATGTCCAGATAATAAATGATCTGTTCACCATAAGCAATTTAAAATTACATGTTTATTCTTGAATACAGCAGGATATGTTATAGGGAAAACTATGTAGATTTAGCACCGTTTCTCACTATAATTATTACTGTAAGTTATTTTATTATATAGTTTTTTTTTCTTATTTATAGTTTGAAAGCTGAACATTTCAGTCATTTTATTGTATTCATATAGAAATTAGATTTTTTTTCTAAGTTTAAATACAGCTTTTTTTTTCTTTCGAGTATGCTATGTCTCATAATAAAAATAATTAACATTTCCTGGATTTGTGAAAAAAACTTTTGATTTTTATTAAATGATTTTTAATTTCCTCCAGCAGGGGATCATTAGAGAGGAAGATCCATGTCAGAACAATTTTGCCCTCTTGAATCAATTATTGATTGATTGATTCTTGATTGATTCTTCTATCCCTTTGAATCGGGGCCTGAATGATCTGGAATTCAGACAGGACTTGTAATTAAAGCTTGTTTCTTTTTATACCATACTACTAGATGGTTCTTGACCTTTCCTAGATCTTCACACTTTATCCTCATTCCATCATTATAAGTTAGACCCAAATACCAAGCCAGTTCATCATCATTTTCAGCAATTAATGGTCGTTCGCTTACTGCTTCTTTTATATTTCTGACTTCTTTACAGTTGAACATCACATGATTTAGATCTTCTACACAGTCACACCATATACAATTTTCATTTCCATCTAAGAATCGCTTCCGTTTATTCGTTCTTAAGGCTCCTACCCTAGCCTCGAACAACAACTTAGATCCTAACGAGTTATCATAGTCACCTGAGCTTCCATATGATTCTTTCCTAACGTATACTTTCAAACTACTCATTCTACTCATATCTTCTCTGTACTTTTCTCCCATCACTATATTATGTTTTCGCTTCACTACGTTAAACCAGTTGATGTTCGCAGGTTCTTGTATCTCTTTACTTTTCAGCCACTTGGTGATATTGTGTATTCTCTTGACAAAGGATGTTCGTTTATTCATTAAAGATGTTGCAATGTATAATTTTCTGGGTAGACAGTTGACATTCATTTTATTTAAATGGTGTAAGTAATTCAGCTTTGCTAACGTTTCTCTACTTTCAAAATCGCTCCAGCTCATCTCTTCATCTACCGCTCTTCCGGCCGCCCAAGATGTTGTTTCCATATTTTATTACAACCTATATGACCTTTTTAAAAAACTACTTTTCGACTTACGAGTTAGTGTGCTCTTCACAGTACATTGCAAAATACAGTGCAGTACAATTATTAAAACTCATAGAGTAGTAAAAAATGAACAAAAATTAAATATATTGTATATACAGAATGACATTATTTTATTAAAAATATCATTAATTTATTTTACTTTGCATATTGTTACTTTTTAGGTGGAAAACCAAGAAAAACACTGACGTCCTGAAATTTAAATTATTATCAATGTCAGCGGATTATTTTATATACGAGGCCGTATCTGACGTAATACATTACGTATTGTTATCAAACCATATATTTTCAGAAATGAAATAACATGCTCTTTTATCTACTCTTTATTCCAACTTTCTACCTTCATTATTTCAGATTTTATTACACTTCAACCACGTGTCCTATTTTTTTGACTCACCCTGAATATTGTAATACAAGTTTATTCAATATTTTCAAAATAATAACAGATCTTTCAAACTGAGACCAGAATTAGATTAGGCAATTTCATAGTAAACCGAGCAGTATACATGTATGATCCAGTAAATTATTGAAACAATGAATATTTTAAATTATGATTATTACTTGGTAGATCAGTGATTGCTGGGTTCACAGATTATTCATAAGGAGTAATTTGGGTGATTATGTCTCTGAGTTATTTGGATCACTGAGTTCCTCAGGGTCACTGAGCTCCTCAGGGTCACTGAGATCCTCAGAGTCACTGAGTAAAATATCTTCCAGTCACAATAGGTCTGACTAAGACATCACATAAATTCAGTAAATTAGTTTCGACCGCAAAAATTGTTGTTTTGAAATTAAATATAAGAAACCAACTTATATAAATAGATTTCTTTACAAATTTATATATACATGTAGAAAAGTTGTCTGTAATGTCAAAATCTGTAAAAGCATAAGCGATCGATTTATTAATATGAATATCCAGTTGTAAATTATTAATTTTGTTTATGCCGCATGATGCTTATAATATATCGCTTAATTCCTGTAGATTACTGCAAGCTATTACTTATAATATATTGTATTTGTACCAAATATTTTCGATCTTTAAAATTAATTGAAATGCATGTTGTCAAACACACAGTGGAAATGTCTGTTCTGTTTGTACTCTGCAGGAAAATTTACAGCAAATCAATTAGAAATTGCTCTCTGCATTCAAAATCCAAATAATATCTGAAATAACTTAAATCATTATTTTTTGATGTGGGTAATATTTTTTATAAGGTGATTATAAAGT
>JAQIWE010003778.1:0-11436 GCA_034698565.1 Campodea plusiochaeta | reverse complement strand
GGGGTTGAAGGACGTTCAGGTCTGGTGGGAGGAAAAGGGGGGAGTTTAAGGGAAGGCGATTTATTGCTGGTCATGGTTTGACACTCACTTAAATCTTTGAGGCACCTAATCACTCACTCATTTTGGTTTCTCAATCTCCCTTTCTCTCTCGCTACTTTTCTGTAAACAAGTTCTTTTCTAAGAGGATAAAGGAGGCTGGGTATGAATGGAAAGTGATTTTGAAAGTGTTTTGTACTTCTTTGTTTATTTGGTAGAATATATTGTGATTGAAGTTGAATTTTAATGAAGTTTTCATGTTTTTTCCCCTGATAATCTGACACTCAGACTCAAGCAATAGCTGATGTTTTTATCAATATTACATACTATCTAATGTATGTATCCAATTTTATTTACTTTTATTGTGGTTAGCAAAATTCTGTATAATTTTCTGTTTGTTGAATTGATATAGAACGCTAATGTTTCCTGTTTTCCTCATCAGGTTTGTGATAAATTAAAAGCAAGACCAAATATAAAGGTGGAAATAAAAAGTAAATAAAATAATTTATGTCTGTCTCTTACACCAAAAAATGTTCGTGTATGAACTGAAAATCTTGTAAACATCATGTTCTTCCACAGTGGCAAGTGCTCTGTCTTGCAACGCGCTATTTCGGTCTGGAGGCGTAGATTGATCAAACTCATCAGTCATCACCTTGCTAGACTCTTATAACTATACAACAGAATCAGAATTATTCACCAAAACGTAATCTTGATTTGCTTTAATTCTCAAACCTTAAATTGTAGTTAATCTTTTCAAGAGACATTGCACAAGTAAACCCCATATTAGAAAGCAATATTTCAGAAAAAAATGTTCTGATTTCAGCAATATTTTTGGCATCTATTCTATATATAAAAAATCCGGATTTCTCCCATTGGTCCTAATCCATCACAGACCTATTTTGAAGATCTCTTAAAGAAATATTTCTCTGTATACTATATGTCATAAAATAGATACTTCATTTCTCCTTTTCGGTGTAAAGATAAGTTATTACAGTTCAGCCTTGACTTCTCTAGGTTATCTTTTTGTACATTAAAGATGTTCTTCAGTAACATTTTTCTTTTTCTTTACCTCTTTCATAACGAAGTTCTAGCAAGAGCTTTATTATTGCTTCGAATTAATATTAGAGAGGAAAATATGAACAGTGATTTCAAAATTTGTGGGACTATTTCTAGAATAAAAGTAATAGGAAATTGTAATTAACATAATCAGTCCCACATGTAAATTAATTTAATTCTGCTTTTGTTACGACTGGTGTAGACGATAATCAAACCAGTTTAAGTGCTTCATTCTCAAAATCAGTTCCAATTTCTCCAATCTAAATAGAAATTGTGAATTAATTCCTCATTATTTTTCTGTATGTAAATTCTAACTTTTCCAACTAATTTGTACTTAGTTTTTTCATTATTTCTAAGCCAGCGTTAATTTAATATTTCAACAATAATAAACTGTATTATAAGTGAATATAAATACATGTGCAACGTAGTACAAACTCAAAGTAGATAGCTCGTTCAAAGGGTGTCAAAAATAATAATTCCGCAAGTATACTATATTTGAATACAGGCATATTATAGAACATATCTCACGTACTCTGAAAGATGGCTTTTGATCACTCTCTAGTACTTTGCAGTTCATGCTGTGAATGAAACAATGGAAAGAAGACAGAAAAAAGAGAGATCATATTGATTTTTTTAGTCAAAGGAGGATTATGCACCTTTGAGACCTACATAGTGGCTACTGACTTGTGGCTGCATTTCATTTCCAGTAGTGGTATAGTTTAAAAGAAAAAATGAAATATATCAAACAAGTATTATCAGTCATCAATTCCTCATGATTGTCTTCAGAAATATAACTACTAACTCTTTTTTTGCCAAAATCTCTACCCTGTACTATGATAATTATCTCATTCAATCTTGAACAAAAAAATTAGATGCAGAAAAATATAGCAAAAGCCTTCTAAATTTTATCCAAAGACATCTATTCACCACATTAGGTGAATCAATTGTATGTTTTCTTCTCGTATTATAGTTCATTATGAGACTAGAAACATCAGTTTTAAAATGCTTCGACCTGTCATTTTTAGTTGCATTTTATAGAAAAATGTTTTAAGGATACTCTCCCCAAGATACATATGGACAGGATACTCTCACCAAAATACATATAGACATATACTGCAATTACATGTTTCGAATAAAAATACGATGGATATCATTTATCACATGTTTATTGTAACATATTTCAAAAACGTTCATTCACAAAAATTAAAGAGAGAAATCAATACCATAACAGTGGACTAAGGTATAATTTGTTTTTCATACAAGTCATAATTGACAACCAAATTCACAACTAACAGCGAATTCCTTTCTTACAAACGAAGTAAACAATTGAATAGAAAACAACATTCCTGAATTCACATTCAAATATTTTCCATCATGAGATGGAACGGTATGTATCCTCATGAAAGTACGTTTTATATCAGTACGATGATTAAACAAGGTAAAAGCATGATAAAAGAATACATTTCCAACACGGATGATTAATGCATATATTCACTCAGTGGATGACAGATATTATGAAATGGTTTTAATGTGGAACACAGACATTACTGACATTCTGATTCTGGGTGATACTATGCATAGGTTCTGTGTGGTTTGGGAGATGTTGATAATTTCACAGCTTGAAGGATTATGTATTTTTGTTATACTTATGTGAGGTATTTTTCTCGATCTATACATTGGAAATAATTTAGTCTAACACTTGGTTTCTCTCATAGAAGTGATAAGGGCTTCAGACAGAGCAACCCCACGTTAATGCGATACAATGCCCTCTACAGTACTATGTGAGAGAGAATCCTGTAAAGATCGTAATTACTTCTTCAGTGAGCACTGCAAGTGGACACCCTGTGTTCGGGGTTCAGATTTATAAGTGAACTCAAGTGTAATATACAGAATGGTGTTTTAAATACATGGAATAATATTTATTTTCCTTACTCGTGTTAGAAAAGTATTAGTAGAAACTAAATCGACGTCATAGTAAAACAAATTATTAACAGTTGAGCTGCAAATGCCATAAATAAAATAAATGCAATGTGTAGTAAGGTATTTGAGTATTTCAAGCGACTAAACTCCCAAGCTTAACTTTGAGGCATGTTTAAGTAAATTTATGATGTCAATTGAAGGTCATTTTTATACGGTTATTGCTTATCAGAAAGTTTGTTGTCCTTACTTTAATGTTGAACGAAATCCCTTAAGTTTTGTACAAATCTATCAAACTGAAGCTATCCGAAAGATAAAATGCTGCAAGCAAACCCGTGCGATTTCCTTCGACGGGAGATCATTTAATTATTTACAAGTCTGGTTATTAAAATTCATCACGATGCATGTTAATTAGCAGAAAATGCCATCTTACATACGAAACCATATCTTCTTAAAGTGAACCCAAGAAAATATCTGCCGAAAGAAAATTAAAGATTTAATTTATAATTACAAGTTGCTTTGATATACTTTCACCCCGAAAAGTTGTTGACATTTTTCCACCTCCTGAGAAATGACTATAGCAGACTTTCATCGGAACATACAGTACAGTACAGATAACACAGTATGAAACATGGCGAAGTTATTTGATTCATATTTCTCCTTTTGTTTGGAGAAAGTCAGAATAAAATGTCACTCGCATAAGTATATATCTGTTCATGTATAATATATATGTCCACTGAAGGATAGAGCTGGCAGGTTGTGACATCTCCTATGGAAAAGTCCAACTGAAATCATTTACAACAGATGACTAAAACACTCGCAGTTATTCGTAGAGAAATATTGCATGAGACATGGCAAGGATTTTAGGTGAGGAACGAATAGAGAATCACTTTATAGTAGGGTGAATTAAAAGTTAGTCGTTGCAGTTTCTAAAGTCAGGAATAGTGAAAAGAAAATATAAAAGTGACACCATTGTTTTACTCAAGTAATATATGTTTTTTTTTAATAACTTACCATTTCATAAACATTTAGTTAATATTAAAATTACAATTTAAACCTTACTTAAATGAACAGTAAAAGTTATTAAATCTTATCAATCAAATAGTTAACATACATACTTTACAATCATATGACATTTCTTGTAACTACGACCACATTTTGTGATTTAATGGTTTTCCATATGGATATTCGAATACTCTATTTGGATACTAAAATAGGTCTCTGATTGAAAAGTTTAGGAATTTACGATTAACTTCTAAATTTGAGTTTCATAATAATTATTATACAGCAATCAATAGATATATTAAGTCTTTAAAAAATCTAAATAAATTTATTGTAAAATCTCAGTAAGGTTACTGAGATTTTACAATAAAGTTATTGAGATTTTTTTTTTTTAAAAGAATAGTGGCAGTAAAATATCAGTAAATTTATTATGTTCACTTTTCATGTCGCTTAAATGCTAGGAAACATTGCAATTGTTGTATACTGCTATTATGTTATATTTTAATCCATGGGTGTGAGTACCTGTGTGATATATTTGTTATTTATGTCAATATCATTGGTATTATTATTGACAGCTTTTTTTACGTAAGAGCTCTACTAGCATGTTATGTTACACAAGTTGTCATTGAAGTACTGTTGACTCAGCAAACAATAGTTTGAGAGCTATTGTGAAATATGAAGCAAATAAAATAGAGTTTGCAATTGTAGAAAATACATATCTCATTTTTATGCACTTCTAAAAGATATAATTTATATGGGATTCTGACGTGTGTTATTCCAAATGATTAGTGAATGTATTTTGTTTGAAGTTAACTACAATGTTAACAAATTATATTGTAAACATCGAAGCTTTATCGAAAGCAAAAGAAGTAAAGAACTTTTTTAAATATGACGTATTGAAAAAAAACTAACCTACGTAACATATCCACATCTAAACAGAACTAAATTCATTTCAAGTTATATTAAAATGATCAGTTGTATGAATTTCCTTATTTGAAGAGGAAAGGAGAATATTGTCATAGTTATTTATAACTTCAGGACTTTAATTTGCCTCATCAATCCATTAGAAAATAATCATAAAATTGTTAAGATATTATCTACTTGTTCTCTTTAATAATGTTAATACAAAGAATGTATTATGCATTTTATGTATGCTAACTGTTGAAAACAGTATTGAATAAAAATGACTTCGTTTTAATTCTTTCTATAAGGACATTCAGTTTAAATCTGAAAACAGTGTTGTGTTATTATTTTTTAGGCATGTGAAGAAACATTTTGAAGTCGCTTTTATTTACTGGTTAAGATGAAATGCAACCTATGTCAAATTTTCTTTCGCGTATAATGGATACAGTTTATTTCGTGTACCGTAAACGAATGTGCCGAATAGTTATATTACTACAGCTAAAACTATACGTTTCGGTTAACAGTTCCATCAATGTTCTTACGCCTGATGGTTCAGATCTTAAGCAGAGCTGAACAGAAAAATCGAACAGTAATCGAAAACTTTTGCATCTCCAATCAACCGTAAAATACGCCCGTAAATAACCGTACTTTAAAACGTTGTAAAACACGACTGTAAAGAGCTAGTCTTCGTTAGCGTCGTGTATAGTGCTTTGTGAAAGAACTTTGTCATACTACAAATCGAATTGATTAGACTGAAGGTAAAGGAACATCTGTAGAAAGAGGAACATCTTCTTTCATCGCCTCCCCCTCCCTCCCTCCCATCCGTCTCATCTTTCTTATTTCCGTTTCCTACTCAACTTTATACAGGCAACCTACCAACCTACTTGTGATGCGAGCTTTTATTCTGGATGAGTATATACGCTTTATTTCAACAAAGTGGATGGCTTGGTTGGTGATGATGCTTATCTTTAAGATGTATTTGAGGGGGGTTATTCCTGTGGACCTCTACGTGATGCTGAGAAAGATGATGCCCTACGATTAAGGAGAGGATATGTTTAGTCACTACGAGCATCTGGGAAAGTTAAATTTGTGACGAACGAAATGTCTACGTTAGGATTTCGCGAATGGTTGTTGGAGAACTATGGAACGGTTTTAGAAGCAAAGATTTTTTTAGCATTGATTGGATTGGTAATATAGTCACATTGTCCTGGAGTATATTTTCTGTTCTTCAATCAAGAGTGCCGTTGACATGTGGCAGATTTCCACTTGTTTCAGTTTTTCAACAGCCTATTATCGAGTTCTGTTCCATCTGGTTGGCAAATAAACTAAACTCGTTGTTTCTTTATCTTGAAATCGTGACAGCTTTGGAGTATATATCAATTAATATGTTTTAATTAAATCAATTCTGATAACTTGCAATATCACAATATCACTGAAGTTACGTAAAAAAATGTTATTGATAAGTATCGTTAACTGACCAACAAGCATTAACGAAATAATATTTACACAAGAAATTGCAGAGAGTGGCAAGAAGAAAATTAAACCTGCGCTGTTTATACATTGCAAACAATCTTAGTGATCATATACATTTTCATTATTTTCATGTTAATGACGTGTCTGCTTCAAATTATTATATCTTCTGACCATACCATTGGAAAATTACCCACTGGAAAACCTCAAATAAGTTACCTTGAACTTCCTCTTGAAATCCAGACAGATTTAATCCCAACAAATCAATATTCCTATTGTTTCATGAATATTAAATTTCTTTCCTCACAAACCTCTCCAGATTTGTTTCTCCACTCAGATAATATATTTGTTTGAATTTGATGTGCATCAGGTGAAAAGGACAGATATAGAAGAAGATTAATACGAGCTAGTAGTTATATTCAATGCAGGGGTGGTCTTCGATCTCTCTGTATATATCATTGGATAGATAGATAGATACATATATACAAAGAAGAGTGTATATACGATCAGGCAATATTCTTCTCCTTGAAAATAGGGAGATATATTTATTTCCTCTCCTCTCTGGGAATAGGAATTGTTCAATTTCTAGGAGAGAAGAGGAAAAAATATATTGTGTTGGAAAAGTAGTGTTGAATACGAAATTGTTGAGTGGTCGTCGAGAGTATAGTAGGAGAAGAGAAAATATTAACTGTAATATCATTTGAACTTCAAGTTTACAAATAATCCAGTTTAATTGTGATGGCAAAGTAATCTTTCGATTATAAAATTATATTCACTGTTCAAAAACAAATTATTTTCCCAGTAAGAAAACGTCACACCACCTCGAAACCGACCTTTGGTGTTATTGATGCGTGGTGCACGGTCAGCAATCAGCATAAAAGCTCTTCCATCCCATCAGATTAAACTATCAAGATAACATTGTAAGCGAAGATAATTCGGGCGGCAGATTGTTCACCAACGAGTAATATTCGTTAAATCTACACTAAAATAACACTTGGATAATTAATTATACGGCAATCTAAATACAGATATCTGTGTCACATTTGGTTTATCTATCTTGAATTTATATGTTTCGCAAACCCATAAAGGTGTGCACAGCAGTGGCTTGATTATTCATACATCAGTTATAGAGTATCTCTTTTAAAAAAAAGTAACTTTGCTTATGATAACTGCTGCAAGATAATTCAGAGGTCATTCTCTTCCAATTTAATTTCTCCCTATATCCTACTTTCCCTGTCTCAAGTCTTGGCTATATGATATCTCTAACAATCTTGTGAGATAGCTTTTAACCTCCTCTAATCCTATCTTAGTCATTGTATTATGGAATTTCACAATTAAAGCAAGTAATTCTCTATGCTATTAACGGAACAATGAAAATGAAAATTTCCTTTATAAGTGCCGCTTTTCACGTAATGCGACTGTAATATATTATTTATCATGGCTTAAAACCGCTTAAAACTTATTTTTGTGTTTTTCATTTACTTGATGCTGTAATAATTAAATTATGATATTATTTATTATCCAACAAAACTTTTAGTTACACAATTTCATGGTAAAGTCTTTACTGAAAGGTCGATTTGAAGTACTTCAATATTAATTTTTTTGCAAGTTACATTCTCTACGGAGTGTAAAATATTTCGTTTTTGTGTAAAATATCTTCATGATAATGAAATTTTCTTCAATTTTCATTTCACATACTGAAGTTAGTGTTTCAGTCTACGTCATATTGAAGAACAAATCTATATGCTTTTGTAGTAACATTCTTCTTTTGTAGAAGTCAGGCAGTCTCTCAAACATAATTGGAATATATCCATTGAACACGTAAATAATGTACAGACAGGAAAATAACTATAATATTTTATTTACACTTGAAAAACTCGATTATGGAAGAATCGACAAAAAAAAAATTACAGAATAGGAAAAGTCTTTAGCTTTATATCTACTGTCCAATTTTGTTTGGACAGTTTTGTCTTTATACATGTTTGCTATGACATACTGTAATTGGTTCACTCACAGAATATATTATCAAAATTTCTATGATGTTAATTAACCACGATGAGATTAATCCATTATAAGTAAGAACTTTTACTTTATATACCTCTCTTCTGTAAAACCTCTACAAAATTATGAGAGAGTAGCAGAAATGAAAACATCTTTCAAAATAATAATTGTTAATAAATATTCTGGAAACAGTGATGGAAAATAGAAATATTTTATCATCATGACAGCAAATAATTGGACCATTCACAAGTTGATGGAGTGGACATGGTATTGTATTATAATATACTTTATCGTATACGCTTACATGTTTGCTGATTCAAAATACCAAAAAAAAGTAGCGGTAATAAATTTTCTATTTTCGATAGCATTTTTTCTAAAAAGAGAAAAAAAATGTATGTCATCTGTATTAATTTTTGTAAAAAAAAGTTGGGTAAAGTAATATTTTGTTGACTTTTTATTGCAATAAAGTTTTAATCCAATTAAAGCCATGCCCAAGTAAATTTATGTTCTTAATTATTGCCAAATGAATTTTTCTTTCACGATTAACAAGATACATTCATCAGTATTATTAGTTTTCCAAGAAAGTTTTCGTCTCATAAAAAAGTTTTGAACAAATTGCGAATAAGCTATGTGAACATGGTATCGCATAATATAATGTAAAATTTATGAGATATATAAATCATCTTTCTACTTTACATACAGAGATAAAAAGTTGTTGAATGGGCATGCATTAGTACAATTTAAAAGGTAACGCTGATTAGCGAATGAAAGTCTGATTTTCCTACAAGTTGAAAATTAGTGAGGGAAAATCTACTTTGTTTAACTACATTACACGTTACGGTGTTATAATTAGGGCCTTTCATACTTTCTCTTAATCGAACGTAATACATGATGTCCTGCTTTTATTACTTTTTGCCATGAAATATATACATGTTGAAATATTATAGGGTGTGGAATATAGTCATTATTCGATGGTGTATAGAGTAAAAGCTTTAAAATGCTGTACGAAAAATTAAGCGATTAGATCTATTATTTTGCACGAACAAAAAATTCTAGTTTACTTTAATGTTTACTTTTTTATGTACTCATTTCACTTTGAAAGAGTTTCCTTATTAATTACTATAAAAGTAATAATATATTTCTAAATTATACCGAAAAAAATCTTTAAATAGGTTGAATTTTTTTTTTTTTTTTTTTTTCGACCTACACAGTTTGGAACTCTTAGAAAACTATATCTAGATATACTGTATATAGGTCGTATAAGTGGCTGCGTCACTCTTGCATTGTGGGATTGTTTTGGGGAGTAAACAATCGCAAAATAACAAGGAGTTTCATGATTTATTTTAAATTTTCTTAACAGTGTTACATATTAGACGGCTTTTTCGATGGTGATCGGTTAATAACACATTATAGTAAGATTTGAAATCATAATAATTACCTTACAGTTGTTGTGGAGCTTTATTTCATCAATTTCTATGGTTGAACAATACGATGTTTACTCCCAGCAGACAATAAAACAAGATGAATAGCGCCATTTTTAAAGAGAAAAACACTTATACGGCCTATTTACAGTCATGTACCCCATATTATTCACTACTGCTTTAAGTCTTAGTGCGTTTCTTTACTCATACCACTGACACTGCTGACATCTAATTCGTTGTTATTTCATCCTTCGTAAACTACAAAAAGAACCGAGGAAAAGTTGTATTAGTTACTGTGTAGAGTTTCGTATATATTCTTTCGATAATCCAATAGAACTTGTTTCAACTTGTTTCTAATATAGAATTATGGTTTGCTGATCTATTATATTATTGAATAGTAGAATATAATAGAAACCTTTTATTTTCAAACTATCTTTCTATACCGTTACTGTCATTGATCTGCTCCTGAATTATGAATTTATTTATTTTACTATCAATGTAATACTGCAGTAAGGAATAATAAAATTCATATTGATTTTTGTTTAAGTATTTTGTTTGGTCTTTTTATCATTTCGTGATGACTACAACTATCCACAGAAAATCTATTGGACAACGTTTGTCGCTTAGTGCATTAGAATATTATCACACTGTACAATGTCGTTACTTACTTTATCAGGCGAAAAGTGAGGTGATTTATTTTTCATTAATTAGCTAATTTCTTAATACCTTTATAGTTTATTTTATTTATCAGAATTGTTTTACAATCTGTTTCACATTTCTATGCAAGTGCTCCAGCAGCGTAAGCAAATTCAATGTGTATACCATTAATACCAATGTGTATTAGCATATTTTTCCAAAACTAGAAACTAAATTATTAATAATAAACCATTCATTCTGTTGTATGTTGACTTCTAAAATACTAACTGTAAAATTTTGATTGATGAAAATAATAATAATAATAATAATAAAATAAATAGTTTTTGTTTCGATGTTACAAATGTGTTAAAATTGTAATTCCATTACAAATACTAGTGTGAGATTCAAATGTCTGTTAGATTACGATCAAATAAAATACTGCTCACTATAATAGAAAATGTATTTGTAACCTTTTTCAAATATCCCCATAAGTACAACAAATTTCCTCACACACACCAAAACACCATTTCTTCACTCAAATAAAAAATCCCCAGGAGAACAGAAGTATACCTACTGTATCCTCACTTCCTTCTTATACGATGTTCCTCATTTCTACGAAGGTGTATCAAACCATATAAAAGTTGAAAAACAGTTTCTATTTGTGAGTATCACGTTTCTCTCTCTCTCTAGATCAAGGATACCACGGAAGTGCAAATTGTATAACCTTATACTTGAAACCTCATAAATATTTTTTCACACGATCGCATAAAAACTTTAAAATTATATGCTTTTCAGTCACCGTTGGTGCTGAGTTCGTCGTAAGTTCAAATTAAGCCAACAATAATGTGGTACATACATATACATACACTGGAATAAAATCTACACGATTTTGGTGTAACCCAATATATTTCTAACTATAGCAAGCCAAGCCCGTTTTCAACGGGCATTGTAATCGTGTACATCAATAAGTTTCTTCTTCATTAAGATTATAATT
>JAQIWE010003777.1:0-11436 GCA_034698565.1 Campodea plusiochaeta | reverse complement strand
CCCTCTTTCTCCTTCATACATCCACGCCAGGAGAGAAATAATTGCTCAATTAGCATGAATTTATATCGAGTTATAAGAAATGGAATGCTATAATATATCATTTACCTTTGCGTCTTCCTTATTTTTACAATTAGCCCACTTAGCCTTCATATCTGGAATTTAAGAAATAGTATTATAACCTTTTACACAATACGACAAGAAGATTTCTATACAAACTAATCTCCTTGATTTTTAAAATACAATGAGATCTCCTATCAACCAGAAATAATATTGAAATTACATGAAGTTTTATTGTGAGGATATTACATCGTATTTTCAATAAGTTTTCATCTACAGTATATAAGGTCCTTTTGTAATGTTATTGTAAATTCTAATAAGGTTTTATGTACGAGTAAATAACTAAATATATTCTAATGGTAATTTCATATTCGCTGCATATATTCTCTTAAAAATATATAGGATTAGATTTATCTCCATTATATTTACCAACTATACTAATATTATTTCTTATAACAGGAATTTAGCACTACAATTCACCAGGGTAATTTGCATCACAATTCATGTTTCACAGTAAATTTTATTTAGGGACTCGATTACCAATTTTATACTTATTCTAATATTCTGCATTGATTTTTTTCTGTTATTTGAAGAAAAGAATAAAGTAATCCATCCATTTTGGAGAATCGCCTACTTGAAGTTCACAGACAATTCCCTGAGTAACAGTAATCTTTCATATTATTTAAATTAATATTGCGAAATTTATCAGATTGTTATGTATTCATTAGCTTTATATTTTGTAGTTTTGAACACCTCTGCTTTGATTTAATTCTAATGAATAAATATTATACTGACTTTGATTGCTTACCCTCCATTTTTCCGCCAAGAATGGTAGAGACCTAAAACAAGTGCGAAAAAGCGTTTATTATAATAGTAAAATATTTGAATACACCAAACGTGTTTACTATATTCTACATTCATAAAATCAAAGTCCTTACTGTAATATGGATTAGAAAGATAGATAAAACTTACAGAATTAACACTTTCGAAATATATCTATACGAGCATTCGGAGCATATCAATTATATAATTATTTCTTTGTGAACGTGCTTGTGAAATGGTTGAAGCAATTATGGTCGGTATACATTACAGTCGTGTTCTTAATAATAAAGTACTATACCAATATTCTGTAATGGAGTTTTTAGCTGCCGTCAAAACGTTTCTTTGTTTATTCACTTACCACTGCTAAGATGCATCTTACATTCTTAACTTTGGAATGATTTGATGTATTTTACCCAGCATTTATGTTTGTTGCTTATAAAAGTACTTTAAATAAATAATAGAGTTAGGGGAGATAAATAGGCACGCTAAAAGAACTGCAATGTATTGTGAAATAAAAACTGCCTTAGAGTTCTTTTCATAATATTATTTATTTCTACCGACCCGGGTTTCGAATTTAACAAAATTCATCATCAGGCTCATATGAAAAAATGTTGAAATTCAACTGCTGTGAAACACACTAACGTATTCTTTTAATATATAGTTGTGTTTCACAAAAGTTGAATTTCAACATTTTTTCATGTGATTCTGATAATGAATTTAGTTAAATTCGAAACCCGGCTCGGTAGAAATAAATTATGAAAAGAACTCTAAGGCAGTTTTTATTTCACAATGGTATTAAGCATTTAGACCTGGTGTCAAGTAGTTTTTATCGTATTATGTTTTTCACCATTTTGTAACCATTACGGTTAGCTCACATGAAATTTCCTTCTTTTATTACCATTGCTGAATTTATCTTTAGTGACAGTGATAGTTTCAACTGATGAAAGCAATCGATATTATTTTTGAATGTGTGAATCTGATGAACAGCTGAAATTTACATGAACAATGAATGTTCTTTTCGTATTACAATACTCCGGATTTATGTATATTAGTACAAAATTGTTTTGGAAAATTACTGAAAAATGACAAAAATTTGAGACAATTGTGAAAAATCATATGATTTTTTTAACGCTAGGTGTATTACTTAGTATAACAGTTAACACTTACCATTACAAGGCATAATGCTGAAATCAACAGAACCTTCATTTTCTAAAGCTTACAGTAAATTCACTGACTGATTTGTAAGAGAGAAATGAAAGTTATTTTAAATATTATATAGTGAAAATCTATATTGTTCAGTTACATACACATGTATATCAATTTAATAAATAGGTATCCGGTAACTTTGTTCTAAAAAAACTCGAGGTTGTTTCACAAAAGAGCTTGAAGAGTTATTTAACAGAATGGTGCCAGGATGTATATGATATCGTTTTACAATGTTGTAAACAATGTGTGTTAGGAAATATGTTTTATTAAATGTCGTTTTTTCTATGATGGAGTGGAATAACAGCCATCATCAGCAAACTTCACACGAGTACTGTATGTTCACAATCACAGGAAGTACGAAGGATAATTAAAACATGAAGGGAACTATGATTCACTACTGGAAGGATCAATGGGTTACTGATGAATCAGATATGTCAGAGAATATTTTTTTATGTATATCATTTACTGCTGTTCATCTATTTCGTTCACTTCATATGATACAACTCATATGTGCATGACCAACATATAACACAAATGACCAATATTGAATTCATAATTATAGAACACAAATTGACCAATCGATTTGCAATCAGTAGTCTATAAAACTTACTGCTAGAACTTTACACTGATATGTCAACCATCTCAATATCTTATTCCGTTCTCGAGATATAAGAATCCAAAAAAGGTCCTGGTATTTTTGGCCCACTTTGTATATATCACAGTGCACTGACTGGTGAGTTACCTTTCATATAAACTTCACTTCGTCGAAATCGTTCAAGGTTAAGTGACCCAAAAACTGGTCATTTTCAAAAAGCACTACTATTGTATCTATTCATGGCATTATTCCTTAGTTGCAATCCCCCTTATACCATCAACTATCTCTGAACAAAAATTCTAGGTTCCAAAGGAGAGTAAAAGATGAAATGAAAAAAACAATCAAAGAGCAGTATTTGCCAAAGTATTCTTTGTTTCATTACTTGAGGAAACTACATACCGTTATAACATAACTCAAAAAGCAATGTTTATGAAGGTTCTATCTATTTGAGTCATGGACAACAATAAGGGATTACCTTTGGTAACTGGATCACTTTGAGTAAATATGAGTTACTATATATAGACCATTTACAGAAAAATTCTACATGAATACATATTTTTAACAAAAATGGTATAAATAACAAAAAACTTGTTCAGAACCTGAAGTAGGTTTACAGGAGCTATATCAGCACTGCAATCATGATTAGCAATTTCGCATTTGCAAACATTCAGCATTGCATTCGCTAAATTTTTCATATGACTAAACTTATTCGTATTACCCATGAAAACATTACACAGCTTTGTGTCACCATATTTTGACGAAGTAAAATGTGCTGGAGACAGCTATATTTTTCTTTTAAACGTTTATCCACTTCCTGTCAGAGAAGTTCATCTTCGACTAAAGTGTTCAAAATACTGTAGTTTACAGAATGAATATTTCTATCAAAACTATATCAATCAGCGAAAAAACGATCAGCTGTCACAAAATAAGATAGGAAAACTGGTCTGATAAAAAAAATATTAATTTTTCTAATTTTTTTTCTCCGTTTGAATGAGATACGTATCATGACACTTTAAGCAAACTTCATAAACCACTTTTGAGACAAAATTTGTCTACTTTTAGCTTAAAAACACCTTCCTTTTGCTGTCAGAATAGCAAATGGAGCACATATGATAGATTATTCAAATGATTCAAAGGTATTAAGTTCCTGAAATTCACTTATGCTGGCATCCATAACATTATTTCATCTCAGTCATCTCACTGTAATACATTGACATCTTAAAACAAAAATATTTAGGTAACATACGAACCAGCAGAACTCTAACAGGAAAAAAAACCTTTAGCGTATCACAATTATTAATGCAATGTTAATGTTCTGTTAATTCATTATTTCCTGTCATCTTTTTAAATGTTTTTCTTTTTATCTTTCAATCAATAGAGTTATAATTATTGTTCAATATCTTCCCAATATCACAACTTAGCACTGTCACGATATTCTATGAAGGATAGGCAGCACTCACTTCTTCATAATTATACTCAGCAAATCGTCTATAGTGAGAGTTGAAAAGTTCCAAGTCTACTTTTTCAGTTTTGAGAAAATGCAAAATGAATTCTTAAATTAACATGGAGGTGTTTATTACAGATGGAACTTTTTATTTAATATTTTGAGGGTGATGTATAATAGAACTGTTATGTTTTTGTGAAGCCACAATCTGCTCACCTCTAAAAAATATAAAAATAAATTAGCAGTGTGATATTTAAGGCCAACATTGGTACCACTATCCAACTCCAGCATTTCAAAAAGACTGAGAATATAACCTTATAACATATAGTCGACCAAAAACTACTCTGTGTACGCTCATACTCCTACAACCGACAGAAACCCTCAGGCCCGGATTAAAAGGGGGAGGGGCGAGGGTCCCAGGCCCCACGGATTTCGGAGCCCCTAAATGAGATAAAGGGGAAAAAAAACTTTCATTGAGTATCATGAATAACCGTATCATTGACCATAACCGTATCATTGAGATTTTTTTGTTTAATAAGGGAAAAATCTTTCAAAATATTCTCTACAATTTTCTTCATGTCATAAAATTGCTTTTATTTTCATTGAAAAACGTAAAACATTTTAGTTTCCTTATTATCATTTAGTGGCTTATAACACAAATGCATAAAATGTACTTTGTTGGTTACATATTTCTGATTAAGTATATTATTATTTTAAATGATTTTGTTTTCAAATGGGGCCTCTGCAAATTTTAAAAATCATATAGCTATTATTATGAAAAGTCAAAATTAATTGTCATAATATTGATAAATGTCAGTGGAAAGTAGCTAAAATGGGTAGTTTTTCAATGTGCATCGCGCCTCGGAAGGTCTTCCACTTCACCTTTTAAAAAAAATACTGGGCTCATATATGGCTTCGGAGTCGTGGCCCCAATACGGCTTAATCCGGCCATGGAAACCCTGTCAATTTTAGATTCATCCATGGTTATAAACTGAGTTTATTATTTTAACTCTCATTTCAATTAAAATTCCCACGATATAAGAGCTGACTTGAAGGCTGCTGCTGCTGCCAAACACTGATTGCGTAAAATATATTAATTGTGTTGATTTTCTTTTCAAATTGCAATGAACTTATTTAAACAGTATTTTCCTGCACGTGTGGACACCATTAATCATTCTTTTTAATTTTGCAAATACAATGGTGACTGTAACATGCTATATAACATAGATGTTAAATATGGTATATTCTATTAAAAAAACGTGTGGTTTCCATTCAAACAATACGTTAAAATTATACCTGAGGACAGCGTGATGGGGTCACCATATCTGATATTACTTTTCATTATCTGGAGTCTTTAAAGTATAGAATGGCTCCAGATTAATCGGGTATCAGTTTTGGAAATCACACTTTTCTTTTCGTGGAATACACTTTAGAATATATCAACGAAGTCGTCAATCATGATATGGGTTATAAATTCTGATGACATAACAAGATTATGATTACACTACAATTCTAACTTGTTACAGATATGAAATTTATTAAGAAAATTTATTATTAATATTAATAATTATTGTAAATAAAACATTTTTACAAGTTGATAATCTATGTCTGAAAGTATTTCAATCGAGATATCAAAATGATATCCTTTGCTTTTATCTTTCATAAAGTATGGGAATAATATTTCACATGACCATGAAACAATACAAATTCGTGTTGTTTGCCTGCGAAATGAAGTATTACAATAACAATATCCTTAACCTTCTGAACTCAACAGTTATATTATTGCTGAATAACTTGCTCGCTCTACATAATATGCTATATTTTAATTCTTACTTCCACTTTAATAATTTATAACATTGTTATAGTGCCTAATCATGCGAGCGTTTCAATTTTCGGTTATCCATTTCTGGGAGTTACTGATCTACTGGAATTTTCCTCCCTGAGTTAAGAACATTTCCAGAAAAATTCCATGTGATACCCCAGATAATTATATATAGTTTTTTCCATAACTTGAAGTTATTGCATTTTAAGGGCTAAATTTCAATAATTACTTGTGACAGATAGTGTATAGCCAACTTAATAAAAATTATGAATTTTTGCATAGGACAATTTGAGATATTGAAATTAACATGAGTCTTTTTTAAATTGAAATAAGTATTATAATACGAGGAGTGTCCACGTTCAAAGCTTCCCTAATGGATAATTGAGGGTTAATTTTCACAAAAGAGACACCAAAATAACGCAGTTGTTATGATGCAAGTATTAGGTGTTCTTATGTTTTTCCTAAATTCTTTTTTGAATGCGTGGCGCTATTTTGAGAAAGTCCGGCGTGATTAAAATCCCTCTAAATAGGATATATTTATATGAATAGAAACTTGATTTTTAATCCAGGAAGGTCACAAATCGTCAATCAAATAACGGAAAAGTCATTGAAAATATATTTTGGAGACAACTTCTTGACCTCTTGTCGAAGTCAACATTATTTGCCAATTAGTCGCGACTGTTTAAAAAAATCGTGAGAAAATGGGAAAATTGTCGCGTCCAACAAAGAGCAACATCGAATTGTGGGCCATAATCTGTTTGTAAATTTTAATGCTGCTGCCATGGGGAACAAGAATTATCTGAGATTTGCCTCTTTAGCGGCAGAATTTGTTATCAATTTAGAAATTATTTTATGAGTCTTCATAATTTGAGTGATTTGCATTCCTCATAAGTGAAAATTAACTTATTGCTCACATATCCTATCTGGAGGCATTGTAACAATGCCAGATATTTTCAAAATATCGCCACTCATTCAAAAATAAAGTTAAGAAAAATATTAGAACACTAATACATGCTGCACAACTACAGCATCATTTTGGTTTCTTCTTTGCAAAATCAATCCACAGTTATTTAAATGGGAAGCTTTAAACGGGTTTCATTTGAACAGGCCTCGTAATTCAAATCCAATTTGTAATGAAGTTTTTATCTACATAATATATACCTAAAATTTAAACTTTTTATTTACTTTTTAATCTTTACCGACCGATCAAAGTCCGTTAGACTTTGATTTGGGATCGGATATTATCTCCGATTTAGAATATTTTACAATCATGAATCTTAATTTATAAATTTCTTCAATTATTTAAATAGTATTTCTTGTACTATTTTCCATACAGTTTTGATATTACAGTTTATTTCATTTATCACTTCGTTAAATTGCAATTCTTAAATTCAACTTTTGTTGATTTGTTTGATCCTTTTCTTCCTATTAAGACCTAGACAGGAAACTTTACGGTTTTCTGTGGTTAATCTATTTTCCATTATACCGAAAGTATTATATTCGAACTTTATGATCCCTTCTAAAAATATTGAAGCTTCTGGCTTAACCGCTAAAAGCTTCCTCTAAATTTAATAACAACAACATCTGTAAATCTTTTTAATTCTAAAGCAGAACTTTCACAGTTGTCATTTGTTAATAAATAAACCATTCTTTCCTCGGTGAACTAACAGTAACGTGTAGAGAGAATAATTAACACCTGTGGGACAGGGTTTCAGAACGGGAACCGAACACAAATCCCGATGTTTACCATCCCATTGTGAGCGGCGCCCGCGTGGTTGTTGATAATTTTCTATCTTAATTAGAAATATTTGAACGTGGGATCTGAAATCGAATAATGGAAAGTAAGTTAACTTTATGGTAAAGGTAGGAGGAAAGGGTAGTTCTTCTTGTGGAGTCAGAGCGTAACGTAGCTCCTCGTCTCTGATTGTTGAAGTTCTGGACCGTAATTGACCATGCCTTATGATAGGCATATAGTAAATTTTGTTAAGTAAATGGTTATTGAAACAAATTGCATAACTTATTTTGATATGATTTCTTTTCGAAGAGCTTTTTATTACATATAAAATCATTTCCCCACTTAATAGAGATTATTATGTTATAGCAGATCTTTATAACAGGTAAATAATATAGATTTAAGGTATAAAATAATCTTCGTTTTGGTAGGATCATTTAACAGCTTTTGTGACGGAAGTGAACAAAGCGCCATATATTCTACTTATTTTTCCTTAGTTTATTATTTGTCACTGATCTGTTTATTTAGTCAATCATTTAGCCTTCGAGTTAAGAATTTAGTTTATTATTTAAACAGTTGTCCAGCTGCCTACGGGACTGGTTTCGTATGCTATATATATTTTATTTCGCATCATAAACACCGTAATGTATATTTGTAAAACCATACTTTTATTTATTTATTTTGATGCCAAGAATTGTAATTAAACAGATATCGTAAAACTTATTTCCTTGTAGTTTCCCTCACTCTATAGAACAAGGGTACCTATTGACTTCGATTTGATTATTCTGTAAAGAGCATTATTTAATTTCATATTATTTCATCTCATAATCCTGAAAGGGGTTCATTCTGGAAATTTGTAGAAAACATTAAAGAGAAAAGAATCTTCACGACGTAGTAAGAATTGATATTCAAAGACATTCGAATCCCACGACTCATGCTCATCTTTTTAGCTGATTTTTAAATGAGAAATTGTCATTCAGTTGAGATTTCTTGGATAATTTACCGCATAACAACCTTTTTAGTTCTTTTGAGCTAGCCGCATTGGAACTGATTGGTTGTGGTAATTTTATCACAACTTCATCAAATCATGGGTGACTTATTCTCAGCCGGAATGGAAACTGTGAAAACTACAATTCTATGGTCAATGGTTTTCATGATCCATAATCCAGAAATCCAAAGGAAAGTACAGGAAGAACTTGATTCAGTCATCGGGAGCGGAAGATTGCCTACTGCTATGGATATTCCAAACTTGCCGTACACTGAAGCCACTATTATGGAAGTTTTGAGACATTCCAGTATAGTACCTCTTGGAACGACTCATGCTACTACTTAAGATATAACAGTTGGTGGCTATAGAATCCCAAAAGACAGCCATGTTATTCCATTGCTCCATGCTGTACACCATGATCCAGAATTATGGGAGGAACCTGAAGTTTTCAACCCTAATAGATTTCTTAATGAAAATGGAAAAGTTGTAAAGCCAGAATACGTCATGCCTTTCGGAGTTGGTCGCCGTATGCGTCTTTTTGATGTCCTTGCATGTAAAGAAATATTCTAATTCTTCGCCTCTATACTTCACACATGTACAGTTGGTGTCCCTGAAGGAGAAGATTTACCATGTCTTGAAGGGAATGTTGGAATTACTCTTTCACTCAGACCATTTGATATTTCTTTGTCAACCAGAAAACCACAATTACTCATGGATACTTCCAGTAAAATCCCAAACAGACCATGTGGCCAGTAAATGACTGCATCGAGTAGAAGAAATATCGATCATAAACTCAGTGAGCTTCTCTTCGTGGACAATCTCATTTGGAAATCCACCCACAAAAAACTCGGGAAGTAGTTAGACCTAAATAATACATGGTGTCAGGCTTCGTGGTTAGATTCCGTAAGCTATCCCAACACAACATTTTTTCACAGGTATAATTTTTGGCTACAGGGTAAATTTAAGCAACAATTTAAAATGATCTCAAATGACCAGTTCTAATTCAGATTTTTCCATGTCAGATACATCAGATAACCAATTTTCTTCGTCTAAAGTCAGACCTCAACTTACAACCCGTTCTTTTATCGCCGTTGATAATTTAAGAGATTACAATTTTGATGATTGTATAACTGTAAATGAACCATCACAATCTCAAACATCACAGAGAGGTCAGCTGATATCGAGGTCACTCCAAAAAACGGCATATTCGAAGAGAACGTTTTTCAAACAGTTAGGCGGAACACAAATTTAAATTTTGATCAGGTACAAATTTCCGGTACTCCATTTTTTGACGCTTCAATTTCTGAAATATTAGAATTTTAATTACCAGTTCCCCAAAGTTCATCTACACCTTTTAAACTCACAGTCACCCCGTGTACTTTTCCTAAGCCTATAGAACCACGCAAATTAATTCCAAAAATTCCTATTATAACTTTTGAGGAAACTTCTTTAATTGTGCCAGCACCAGCAGTACAAGCTAAGGAGAACTGGAGAAGCATATGCACTCCTAATCCTGAATCAGATTATGAGGGTGGTGAGAAAAATTTCCTAATGACGAACGACATTAAGAATTATCTTATAGTTTTTGAAGGAGAACACCCATGTATAGTAGACCAAATGACAGGCGAGATTCACATGCCGAATAAACTCATTAAAGCCGTAAGGGAACTAAATACACAGAAAGAAGCATTACAGAATGCACTGGAAGAAAGACACACCTAACATGAGGCTCCTGCAAGTGAGAATGTCCTTCTCAATGAAAAATACGAGGAAGCGCGTACTAACGCTACCATGATGCCTCACATTCTAAATGTAAAAGACTTCTATTTAAATTTAAAACCTTTCCATGGTCAATCAAAAAAGGGCGCATGTAAATATCTTGAAAATTTCGAACAGTTAACTGATAGTGTCAATTGGGACGACCGAAAGCGCCATTTTCCCGACAGATTATAGGACGACGCTTTAAAATCGTATAAAAATTTGAAACGAGGAACTCCACCAGATAGCTTTATATATATATATTAAACATTATTTTAAAAAGGCTTTCGGCATTGAATCTGACATTTCAATGTCAAATGAACAAGTTACAAGAAATGATGGAAAAATTATTATCACAACCATCAATCAATTTTACAAACAGTGGATCTAGAAATTATGACTCAGGAACAGATTCATTTTGACAGCGATTTTCGCCAAGTTAATAATCGGAAAAATAATTTATTTCATTCTGGCCGAAAATGAGTAGTTTCGAGAGCAATATCAGTACGAAAAATGAACTATTTCAGTAACAATCCGGGAAAGTAACTTCCCCGGATTGTTACTTACTTTTCAGGACTGCTATTTTTTAAATGTCATTTTCCCCTTCTTTTTCCGGATTCTTTATAAACTGCATACTAAATAATTTTTATTAACAATTTTAACCTATTTATTTATATTAATAGTAATATCAGGCCTACAGTTTGTGTTTCTAATAAATTTCAATTCTGAAATGCCATTACCATTTTCCTACCTTTCAGAATGCCTACAATTATTTTGGAACTGCAGAACCTGTACGAAAATCTCACCGTCTTGAATTATACGAGCAGTTTCACTTTTAGATTCTGTAGATCTTCTATATATTTGTCTACAACTGTAGAACTCTTCCAACCACCATTATTTACTATAACACAAAATTTATAGTATAAATTACTTACCAAAATAATGTAGAAAATAATTTGTAACGTCTAAACAAGTGTATGTAAGTTTATAGTCCCTAATAACTAACAAATAT
>JAQIWE010003776.1:0-11437 GCA_034698565.1 Campodea plusiochaeta | reverse complement strand
CAGACATAATAGTTCTATAAGTCGGTTATAAAATCCCTCGAAAACTAAGGCTGAAAAGCATACCTGTAGCAAAGACCTTAAGCTCTGAATGAAAGTGACATAATCATTAAGTTATATTAATATGAGTAATGACAAGTGAACATAAATGGTCCTATAAGGAAATGTATTGACATGTTATGGAGGCCGCCATTATGAACGACCAGGTACCTTAGTATGGTGAGGTCTATGGAATAATTTTTTTTTTTTTTTTTTGCTTTCAAATATTTACTTTAAAGTTACTTCTCAAAATGTTAATTATCAAGACATATAAAGTAAAAATTTATAAATAAAACAAACGTACAAAAGTAATATGTGAAGTGGCAATATTCACAATTGTAAATAGCAAAATTGAGATAAAATTTTCCTTCATTGAAAATAATTTTGCTTTTCTGGTTTCTATATTTATTGCTTCGCTTTTTAAAATAATATCATCTCATTGTAAAAATTTTTGATCAGCTTAAACCTGAAGATACCTGGTAGAGAACCAAAAGTTTATCGATAAGGTATTAATTCGAAACATCTCTTTTTTCTCGTATTTGAAACACCTTTTGAATTTGTATAAAATATTTAACTATACCCAGAACAATTGTTACAATTACTGCAACTGTGGTAATTATCACGACAAGTTAATTCCAATAAATAATATTGCTATTTAAAACAAAACAAAAAATAAAACAATTAATTTCAGAATTTGGTATATTGGTAATTGAGAAACTGTACAAACTCGTTACACATCATTGTTTTTTTAAAGGGGGGGGGGGTAGGAATAAACTAGGCAGAAATAATTCCAGATGGCAGGATTTAATAAAAAATTATAAATTTGAAATAATACAACATGTAGACAGTGGCCCCAAAAAAACGGACCGACTTTAGAACACTATATTATTATGTCAGAGAGTAAGATATTCAAATAAATATACAATGTTTTGAAGCGCTTGAAAAGAGCTTTCATTTCGTGTATAAAACTTCAAAATCCAATAATCATAACTTTTTCAAAAATGAATTTTTCAAAACACTTAAATAATGGTAATGATCACAGGGTATTGTCTGCATACACTATGAGTAAAACTGTTTAGAAAGGTACAAATATATTTTTAATTACATTTACTGGCTTTGAATATAAATTACTGTAACCACACACCCTATAATTTCCAAATTTAATCCAGAAAAAAATTATTGGTATATTCTTCAGACATATTGATAAAGTAATACATGGTATACAGAACATTACTTTTGGAGTGTTTTTGGAATAGTTATTATTACAAATGTTGTTGTTATTCGAATTTAAATATTTATATACCAAATTGAAGCTATATACCAAATTGAAGCTGTTTTTATTTGAATATCCTATTCGGTTGCCGAATAATAGTGCCCGCAAATTGGTCCTTACCATTACTACTTATTACTAATTACTTTAATTACATTACTAATTACTACTTCGAAATTTCAACTGTAAGGTCGATATCATCTGCTGATGACTTACTTTAACTATGGAGTTAGTTAATCCTCCACTTTTTCCATCTTTTATTATCGTGATTTTAACCAATGGAATCAACTATCTATAATTATGTTTAATTTAATTCAACTTTCAAAATCTTTTATTTATCTATCTTACTCTGCATATTTCTGAAGGTCGCAGCAGCCATATTGAAAGGTTGGGCGTTGTCGTGTATATAGTTCGATACTATCCTTTAATCGGGCGGTACCCCCACGTCAGCGACGATACAGTCACTTTATATAAAATAGCTATAGCTATGGTTATTTGGTTAAGTCCTTTAAAATAACTGAAATCGTTTTTATTATATTTATCCCAGAGAAGATACTTTACCAGAGAAGATACTTTACAATAAATATTATAACATTTCATTACACATTGGTATAGGCTGTTGAATTTTTTGAAAATATTATCCGCCATTTTGTATACAATTTTTTGTAGTAGTAGTGTGCTAAATGTTAAATATCACGTACATTTTACCACTCCCATGAATATCACGTACATTTTTGTGAATGGGATGACCGTATAAAGCACGTACCTAGTACTATTCAGTAAAATAATTGTACTAAACTGGAAGAATGTGGACCACGCGGTCTTATAGGCAACGATTTAATTTCGATCAAGAATGAGAAATTAATGAAAATTAACTTTAGAATCATAAAAACACTTTTTTTACAATTGCTTGGCACTAGGAGTCAAATTAATGTCCCTGAATTGAACTTCATGCAACTAGTTATCCCATTGATACCCACAGAAAAGACCATTGTATTTAATTTCCCTTAAACAAAAAATTAAAAGAAAACATAAATAAATCACAGGAAATAAAATAAGCTTTATAAATCTTACCAGAATAATGTGGGCCCAAAAAGTTTTCTAAGAGTTGGTTTGCAAAAAAAATTCACTGGTATGTTTACCTTCAGAACTTCGCAATGAATGTTTCATGCAGATAAGACTATGGTTAGGCGTGGTACTGCGCAAGCGCTTAAGATAACGCCAGATAATAACCGCCACTATTTAAAAATGGAGTACTGGTATCTAAGAATTTTTATGCCTTTTCTTTATTATAAATTGGTACATATTTAATAGTTAACCAATATAATGTTACATTCCAGAAATTTTGCAGCATTTATTGTCAATAAATTTGTATATATTAATGTTTCTATTTAAAATGCTGAAAATCCTATTTAAATCATTAAGTCGTCTGCTAACACTTTGACAGATTTACAACTTAAATTAATGAAGCAGAATATTTCAGAATAATTGATAATTAATTTAGTGAGAGCTGTCAGAAAAATAAGTAGATTTAGCGGAATAATAAGTATTATAATTTTTATATACGTTTATAATTATTATTTAAAATCAAAGGTCGCTAACAATATTAGTGATGATTAAATATAAAAATCAACGCTGCTTCTACAATCTGACAATGACGCGAGTTATGTAGTGGCAAGGCCAAAGCCGTACATTATTGGTAAAACATAAAATTATACACAACGTATTTTGGTATCAATAAAAGTAATTCAATGTTTAGTTGGTAACAGAAATTAAGGAAGATATGTATGTCTTTCATTTCTATAATAAATTACTGCATTTCTATTATAAACATATCACTAAATTTCTTTATTTTCCCAGTTGTCTTCTTTTTGAGGACACTTCCTGTTGTTTAATAATATCATAAAGGTTTAATTTCAATAGACTAACTTTTAATTGATTCTTTTAATATAAATATTGTTATTATTACTGTAATATAAGAAATCATAAGAAATATTCATAAAGTTTACTGATTGTATGTCATCAAAAGATCAATTTTGCTTTGGTTCATTCAGATATGCCAAAAAAAATTTCACATCTAAACTTAGTAAATTGCTTAATTGCATGCTTCGACTCAGAAACAAATTTTACTCCAGATATTTTCATATTTATTGTGTTTTATTGGTTTAAGTTTCATTTTTATCACCAGTTGTGAGAATAAACTTAACATATTTTTTTAGAAAGTATATATTGTATAAAGATTTTGAATCTTTTTCGATTATTTTCAGTTTTTTTTTTTCAAGAACTTATCTTCACTGAATACAGAATGTGACAATAAAATAAAATTGTAAGAAGCATTTTCATTACATAATAACAATTTAACCGTAGTATTTGGATTTTGGAGACACAGCTTTTCATCGGCTCGTCGCTGATAACAGTACATTGGGATTTTGGCAATAATCTGACATCACCGAATCAACATCTATCTTTATTCATATAAAATATTGTATTATTACTTTTATTGCTCAATTAATACTTTTCGAGATTCAAATCGTGACGAATAAAATAATATTATTAATGTAACACGTCCTTAACTTTCTTAAATATATATTTATTGTTACCAATAATCTCCAGTTCTCCATCAGTAATAAAAATAGCAATTGTTGATTCTATACAACTACAGTGCAATATTGGTGTACAGAAATGAACTTTAAAATAGTTACCAAAACAACATAAAATAGATTATTTAATACATATAACTCCATCTGTTTATAGTATTTGTAACAACTGCTACAATTTGTATTCACTTTATGGAACTGATAACGTAAAGTATTGAAATGTTAATCTATAAAAAGTAATGATGTTGAAACTATAAAGTAATGTTGTTAACTGTCATTATGCTGGGAGTTATTTGTTTTGAAGCATATAAGAAAACACAATAAGTATATAGGATAATATTAATATATCTCTAATATTATTTTACTCATTATTATCAGCAAGAACGTTTAAATTAACGTTGGCAGTGAGTGTGAGTTTCGATTATTGAATTAGATTAATAAAATGTTAAAACATTATTTATTATTTATTAATAAATACAGTACAAAACTCAGTATGGATATACAGGATGGTCCAAAAAACATTACACCTACTTGAGAACTTGTAATTTCTCGTGATGTACGCAAGATACAGACTTGAAATAAAAACCATTTGAAAGTTTATTCAATTGCCTATTCACATATATATAGTTTGATGGTTCCCAAAACCTTACATAAGAAAAAGTTGCAAATATTCTGTACAGCTCATATTCTCTTTTTCGGTTGTTTCTTCATTTTCTTTAGAATAAAAATATTTAAAATTGATATAACATGAGGGATAATAATGAGAAGAGTCAACATAATCAAACTGTATCATTCTTGGAACTGTGAGGTACCCTAATATTGAGAAATTTCAGGATTACTTTCATCAATCACTTAATCATTGCTCAGGCACTTTGTACAGCTTAAACTTTGATTTGCTTATTTTTGGTTCGGTATTAGAGATCTAAATTATTTTTGTCCTAACTTGTCAAAGAATTATAAAGTAAAGAAACATTTCATAGTCATAGATTTCATAAATATTTTCAAGCAACCAAAATTTTAGCAATTCGTGATATTTTCCATGCGCTCAACTGTTTTTCATGTAAGGTTTTGGGGAAAAGGCTGTAGTGCAGTTGCTATTGTAGACATCACAAATTACTATGCACGTGTCTATAGGAAATTGGGTGAACTTTCATTTGGTTTTTACTTCAAGTCTGTAACTTCAGTAATTCAGGAGAAACTGCGTTTCATATATTGGTGTAATGTTTTTTTGGACTACCCTGTATGTACAATGTGTGATGTTCGGGGTAAAGATTCCAAAATTTACATGATGATGATTCTTCAAGTACGAACAGTGAAAACCTTGAGTAGAATATGAACAATATATAACTTTTTCAATTAAATACGCAATATATATATATATATATATTCTACGTTAAATCCACAAACTTCATATTCAGAGAAAATTTATTATACTGATCAAATCGAAATAATATTATCTCTCTCAATTATTTTTAGGAAGTTTACAACGTATATACAAACGATTTCCGTTTTTGCTTATGTTGAATCAGCTATTTAGCTTTTGGCATAACTTTTTCCATTCAATAGAAAATGAACTGCTTTTGTGTATTATATTGTAGAAGTTTAAAACTCACAGTAATGTGGAGCCAGGGGAGTCAAGTCAGTCTAATTTTTCAAGAGGTTTTCTGGCAGAACAGAGTAGAATATTTGGCTTACAAGTAGCTCGATTTGCCAGTTTTTTTGCATAGTTTTTAGATATTCTTTGTGCTCAAAAATCATAATAATTTTGAATATATTATGAGAATGGGGAGTGAGTTCGGATGTTTCCAAATAATGTATTTTGACTGATTTTCAAGTCTTCTATCCTATATATCAAAAGCATTAATTTTTGTCTTTAATAGTGTCAACTGAAGCAATTAATAAATAATAACAATACTAGAAATGATCGAAGGTTCGAAACGACATCGTCAATTATTGGAACAACAATCTCTTATATAATGAAAACAGCAGGGTTATTGTCCCAATATTCTAAACTCCACAGAAGTAATGATTGGGGTTGAAAATTTGTTTATAAAAAATAATTAAAGAAATATATTGTATCATTATTTTAGTCAAAAACCATAATGCAAGAACCTTCCAATCTAACAAAAAAGATCAAGTTTTGTTTTAATTCCTTCTACTTTGTAGCATCCCATTACTAAATTTTCAGTAGAGGTAAGTTCAAAATTATAATCATTATGACATGGTTTTATGATGGACAGTTCTACACAAAAAAACAAATCTGAATGAAATAAAAACACAAACATAATTATGTCTTAATATTTTTTATTCAATGTTGCAGATATTATTTACATCGTAATAGTGCTTCATTTATTTATTGATATACAAAAGTAAATACTGCAAAACAACGAGTGAAACCTCAAAATTTACTTGAAAAATCTTTTTTTTATCTTAGAAACTTCTTTCGTTCTTTGTCTAGTGAGAAAATGAGAATGGCTTGCTCAATATTCCATATGGCTCAACGTTGATCTCGTTTTCTTGTCATTTTTCAGTCAAATCTTGTATAAAATTATATATCACTCGTATCGTTATGGCTAACCAAACCAGCACATAAAATAGATTCATATATTTTACTACTATCATTTAAGTAAAATAAGTCTTCAAATGGTAACTTCATGGTGATTCTTGTATTCCATTCATACTATAAAAGTTCAAGTCATTCATAAATACACTACTGCTGTCATCACAAACAATAATATTATAATATGAACATTTTATTGCAATATTTCATTGTTTTTCTATGGAGGATGTTAATTAATCCAATATTCCAACATCAAGATCATCTGAAAATAAAAGTAAAGTTTTAATTAATACAAGTCAATTGTATATCAAAGTCAGTTATTTCTTATTATACTCAAAATACTACAGTAACACTGGTGTAAAGAGGGACAAATTAGCATGAAAGTGTAATTCTTATTCCTCTTCTAGTATTATAGTTTGTTTATAAAGAAGCAATTTTATGAGAAAACAATTTTTTCTGTTGAACTCTGCAAAGGACAGTGATCACACAATAAGGTTGGTGAAAATATCAGGTAGCTTCTAAGTTATTCTTTTGATTAATGACCAACTCAATTACAAAAATAATTAATAGAACCTTTTCCCTGAAGGGTCATCAGCGCGCTACAGCATCGCTTTACTCAGAAATGTTCGAAACCTTGGAAATAATAGATAACTTGGGTGGGTTGGTGAGAGCAAAACACAAACCCTGGGTGTTATGCATTCTTATACACAAGGGGTATGCATAGGTTGCAGAAGTTGCAAGGATGCTATGAAGGAAATCCTTTCATTCGTTTTTGAAAACATATAATTATGGATTATGAACACTCTTCACTTATAATTATAATAAACGGGAAATATGATTAAATTCTCGTCAGTTACGAACTTAAAGTTACTCCCTGGATATAATAAATATAATATACTTGGAGATAATAAATAATAAAAATAAAAAATAGAAAACTTAGAATAACGAAATGTGGAATCTATTATTCTAAGTTGTTCTGGAACATACCGGGTTTTATACTATCGAATAAAAGTCCCAAAAAAAGTCAAGATTTTCATACCTGCTATCTGCACATGATTTTTAACAATATCATCTATTAATGGCTTTACATTCCATGGTCCATCAGTTCCACCATATTCTTCAGGAAGATGAGATTTTGGAAATCTCTTATGAAGAGAGTCTAAACTTTTACCATGTACAACCAACTAATGAAAGAAATAAGATATTAACAACAGAATTTTGAAATTTAGAAATTTTAAATTATGTATAAACCGAATCGTATATGACTTATTTTGTATTATTCCTGTCTGTATACATTACATATCTTTATTGCAACGTATAACTGAATAAAACTGAAAATGATATTGCTGAGTGATCTGTTTTGGATTTAATTTAACTAACAAAATGTGATAACACAACAAACATACTGTAAATGACTATAGATAGTCTAATTTCTTCCTATATCTATTTAAAAACAATATAAATGTAAGTCTCAATCATTATGGAAATATCTGTCATGTCCACATTTATATTTTACAGTAACTCAATTATATTTTAAAGTAACATTTATATTTTACAGCAACATTTATATTTTGTAGGAACATTTATATTTTACAGTAACATTTATATTTTGCAGTAACATTTATATTTTGCAGTAACATTTATATTTTACAGTAACATTTTTATTTTACAGTAACTGTAACTCAGAGCATTAGGTTGTACATAGATGAATAAATAATTTAGAATACACTATATACAGTATATTGTTTAGGCACTCGTTATACTTAATTCTTTCATTACGAAAAAATGTCAAATAAAATTCTGACACTGTCTTCGAAAAATATTATTATTTATGGTGAATTGAATATTTTAGAAGCCTATATGCAGTATTAATAGTAGTACTTACTTTTTTCCTTATTTCTTTTGAAGCAAACTTTGAGAATAAAGAATAAATCACATCAAATATAAGAGGAGTATTTATAGCATGAATTTCATTATGGATTACTGGAGTGCAGTCCTGAAAAATAATAAGAAAATAATTATGTTAATTATGGAAACAATAAAACTTGCAAATAAATTTCAAGAGCAATCGTGCTATAATAGGAATTATATATGATGTTCATTATTATAAATAGGTATATATATTGTTTTTCTTTAGAATTAAATTTTGCTTTCTTCACTTTAACATATTCGTGCTTAAAAAAGAACTGGTTCAATAACAATTTAAATTAATATTAGCAAAAGGAAAGTGGAGTGGAATCAAAGTTTAACCAAAAACAAATAAATGAGTAAAATGTATTTTTCGATCCTTGATATTCCTTTACATATAAGAATAAAAATTTCCTGCACATATAATAATAAAGTAATGTTATATTTATATTCAATCATTCAGGAATAATTTTCCTATATAGGGATCTCTTTATGAGTGGTAAACTATAATTGAATTCAATGTACTGCAACGCTTGTGTTATTAACACCAATTAAACAACTACAGTTAAACAACACTTCAAGTTGTGAAAGAAAAGAAAATCTGGGAAAAACAATAGTCTGCCCGTGAGTCAAAAAGTCTCACAATCAAAAGTTCTGTAATTATAATAATTTTTATTACGTGAGAATTGAAAAAAAAAAATCCCCTTTTTACATTATCTTCTTACTATTCTTCTGTATGTTTTTACTAACACTCAACATGCAATTCTTTCTATAAATATTATTTCGTAGTTAGATTTCAACGTGTTAATTTACAATAATTACAACAAAATAAAATCAGAAACCACAAGCTTTCTTATTTTCATTTGCTCTTACAGATAAAGCGTAAGAGGATGAATTATCACTTTGCATATTATAAGTGGACAAAAACACCATACTATTTGGTTTTATAATAATTCAAGCCTTGTGACGGTCGCTACGGCCTGATAGCTAAAAAGTACGCCAAATAAATGTTGCTAATGACAGTATATTGAAAATTTTGTATTTTTCTGTAAAGCTAAAAATGAACGAAAGCAATATACGATTTAACAATTTTTTGGTTAATAATAATAAGAAGCCTGAAATTCGCCGTATTACCATTTTTTTTTTCAAGGTTTCCAAAATGTAATTCACCTGAAAGGGGGAAGTGGTGTCGCGGATAGAGATTGTTCAGAAGCTGTTATTTCCAAGACAAGTAAGAAATTCTGAGGCATATTGTGGTGAATCATTGCTAATAAAAATAAAAATAAGATATTCAAAAATTACTTTTTTCACTGACGTTGTTGCAGTTTTGTCCAAAATTTTAGTATTATGCTATTTCTAACCACTTATATTTGGGTACATTTTAGTTATCAGGCCGTAGCGCCCGTAATCCGGCTCGGATTATTAAAACCATACACGTTCAGAAAGAGACGAAGATTCTCTTTCCTTTGTTCTTTAAATCCAGTTTCTAGCTTTAATATTTCAGAAAATATTCCATTTATATAAAAGTGGTGCCTTTTTTGGCCCACCCTGTATATATTTTCCGTTAATATTTTGAACAGACATGTGTAATATCAGCTGTCATGACATTCTGATAAAAATGTATAGTGATGTAAACTATAACACTAAATCTGTCGTAATTATAATTATGTTGTCAACAGGCCAGTTATTGAATATTTCATTTACTAGCAGCAACCATCGATAACAAGAATAAGCAACAACTACTGTGTGTTCGTTCAATTGATGGTTTTGTAAGCAAAACTCATTGAATTTAAAAATCAAAATGGCAATTGTTATGTTACTAACAGTAAACTGTATACCATACTGGTATAGAGTATAGTTCACTGGTTACTAACCTGCAACCACCGTAATCCTTTTTGCATAACTGAAGGAGTAATCTGTCGACATTGACGAAAACACAAACCTTTGCAGTCAACTATAAATATCGCACCCAAACTCTACAAAAAAAATATTATTATTAATGATCATAATAGGAAATTATTGAATAATTATTTCCATAAAGTATTAATTCAAAGGAAATTTAGGCATATATTATGAGATTTGATTAAATTCCTTTGAATTAATAGTAAATAAATAACTTGCAATACTTCACGTAATAAATTAATTTATTTGTATGAAATTATTTACCTGGGCCATTCTATCTCTAAGTAGATATTCAGTTAACATTATCACAGCTGCAAACATATCATCTACAGTAGCAATATCAGGATCCCAGGCACCTGAAATTTGGGATGGAAGTTGTAGAAAAAAATAGCTATTATATCTCAAAAGTCATTGTTGCTATTCACTAGTAATTGTATTTTTTTTAATCCGAATACAAAATTTTCGTTTCATTACTTTCATCTTGTAAGTAGGCATATATATAGGTATCAGAGCTAAATAGAAAAGTAGTTGTAAAAACAAATTAGCAAAGTATCGTGAAATGAGGCAGAAATGTAATATCTTTAGAAATGAAGATTTACATCAAAATAGCCTAACGAAAATAATTTTGTTATATTGAAATATTTGTCAATTCCTTTTATAGCCTCGTGGACCCTCCTTCAGCGAATTTTTTGGCAAAGAATTAACCCTCAAAGAATTTTAACGTTGGTGTTGTTCTTTAGTTCGATGACTGTTGCGATCATGTTAGTAATGATTTTCAGTGGTTGAATGAGAAATAACCATTGTATTTTTTTTAAAAGAAAAATGTTAATTTGTATAATGATTAGTGCAGATTAAAGAGCTTCAGAGTTATTATACTGCTGATACAGTATTGTGTTATTCAAACCACATATTAATTTCTAGGGATATCTCATACGATTTCTTAATTTATATTTTATTATGAAGACTTAAATTAAAAGACTACTTTAAAGATTGAATTTATTTGTCGAAAGAGAAAACTCATATATATATATATATATATATATATGGAGCAAACCAACTGAATAATAAATCAGTCTATAAATTAATGATTGCATCTCGATTTTTTTTTTTTTTTTTTTTGAAAAATGGAGTTACAACACTCTAGCACTAAGGTAGCGTAATAAT
>JAQIWE010003775.1:0-11438 GCA_034698565.1 Campodea plusiochaeta | reverse complement strand
ACGTAATATCCAACTTTATTACTGTTGGGACCTGGAATTATGCCCTTTTGATTCCTATAATTATATATAGACAGACTTCTCATGGTTTCAATAGGGCAGATCATCTTAATTGGTTTCAAAAGGGCGTAAGCGACAGGAAAATGGTAATTGAGAAACAAAAGGGCACCAAATTTAAATTTTTGGAATTTTTTAAGAAGAGGGAGTTGAATATATTGAAAATGTGAAATAGCCATGTCGTGAAAAATGTGTTTTTCTACTTCCATGATTTTTCCCTAGTCTCTAATGTAAAAGCTGAGTTCACTAACTAAATAAAACTGATTTTCTCGAAAACTCATTTTTTTCCGTTGTGACCTTTTGGTTCTGAGGGTCTCAATTTAGAAGTACCGTAGGCTATAGACTTTCTGTAAAATACTGTAGTCTAAATTAACCTTTTATACCATCCAAATATGTAATTCTATGATCTAATAATGTATATTTAGCCTATAAGCGTGCTGCATGAGTAGTGTCATACTATTTTTTCTTTATATATGTTCTGAATTGTTAAGTTTGCCAGTATCAAAGTTACTGAAATTTATTTTCCTGTACCTTATCAGTAACTCTTAGATAATTTTTGAGGTCTTAAATTGCTATGTAAAATGTAGCCTAATCATTCACTCGCACAATATATTTTTAATTTTAGTCTATATTTTAAGTGCCTGTAGTCTATTGTCATGTATATTTTTACTTTACTAAATTAAACTTTCTTTCTTTCTTTCTTTACAGTAACAGTAGCGAAATCAAAGTGGAAAAGTCTGAGAAAGAGGTACTTTGAAGAAAAAGCTGAAGTTCGAAAGCACATGAGAAGTGGAGCTGCTTCGAAAGATGTACCGGAAATAACATGGCCCCTCTACGCCATCATGGATTCTGTGTTGAAGAACTGTCAGAATGAAAATGAAAAGTACGTAAATTACAATTTCAGTTGATATTTTCTCCTGTTAAAATTAAATTGTAAACATTTCTTAAAGTTTTAAATTATATCGACCTACTGCAGTAGGATTCAGGCCTATCATATTGCATGACTAACTTATAATACTGTCCATTCATTTTCTACATATCCTTAGGCAGCTTTCGGTCAGACTGTAACATCGTAACATTACAAGAAAAAGTTATCGAAAAAATATTATAATTTATGAAAATAATAATAAAATTATTATATACAGTGCGTTGTCGTCTATGGATCGATACTGTAATATTCTAAAACATTAGTCAAGAGTAAAGAATGACATATCGCAATATTTAAAATGCTATAGACCTGTTATATGGTCTAGTGTCTAGTCAAAAACTTCAAAAGTAAATACATGCATAACATAGAAGTACATCTGATTTCATAAATAATACCTAGTACCGTACCAGAAGGAAAACTGGTACTGTACATGTTTACAATATAATAATAATAAATGACTTTATTTGTAGTGAAGATATAGTTAACACATGATCTCTCTTCCACTTAACTACAGTTAATTTTATAATAGGAATATAAGACACGAGGTAGTGCACATATAATCTTATTATAGGATGATTATTGTAAATTGCATTTCTATTATGGCATAACATCATCCTAGAGTTTAATATAGCCTAATGTTTTCCTTTCCCAGTTCCATTACGAACTTAGATGAATCTGAACCCATCACTGACCCTCGTAACCTGACAAAGGAGGTGGAAGATCAACAGTTAACAATTGTTAATTTTAATGATGCAGAATGGGATTTCATTAATTTTGATGATGATGATTTAATAACTGCAGAAGTAGAAGAAGAAGCTGCTCCATTGGTTCCAGAGATTCAGACACCTGGTATAAGCAATGAGTTTATTCCAAAATCAACTTCACTTAAAAGGTAATTTGTTTTGGAACTTATCATCTCTTAAATAACAAATTGTGATGATAGATCCAGTTTATTTTAAAAACATTTTACTCGGATATGTTCTGATGAGAAAATTATGAGTATTGAGTAATATTTAATTCAAAGGAGAATTAGGAAAATCTTACAATATTAATAAAAAGGTTATTATATTAATACGGAATATTAGAGGACCATAGGATTCAACAGTCGGGTGGTTTGGTATCCTTGATCCCACTAAACGGGGGACTGCCTTCACCTATATAGGAAAGAGTGGTAAGGATAGGTAAAGTGCACGACAGTGGTTTCGACCCACAAGGTTCCTAGTGTACGGTACCTCACAATGACTTTATTGGTCGAAACCGCTGTTGTGCACTCTACCTATCCGGCTATCCTTACCATTCTTTCCTATATAGGTGAATGAATCACTTTTGAATGCTACTGTGTACCGATGATCAGTAGCACTGAATATTTATATTTACAAGTGAGGCGTTAACCATTGTGCAAATAGATTTTTTTCATATAATCATATTATATAATTATACACTGTACATGTATATTTGAACAGTTGTTAACCCTTGTAATCATTTGTAGATATTCTTTCTGGATAAATAAAATCACAGCATTTTCAGCACTGTACTGGTTCGCTTAATTTTCTAAGCATGTATATGCCTATAATCAGTATAATGATCAATTTTAAAAAGTATGCATGGTGCATGAAAATACATACGTACAGAGAGACAATATATGTTTTATTGACATACTCTGTTTACAACAGTAAATTGACTAAAGCCACAGAATAATATAAACAATATCAGGTTGATAAAAAGTAATTTAGGTTTGAATCTTGCTATATATATGGTTGTGCAGAATATGTACAGTCAAATTTAATAACGCTCATGACAATTTCCTGGACCAGCCTCTTCTGCAGCCCAAATCTTCTTATAAATTTCTCCATTATTTTACTGACCAAGACAAGACAAGATTTTAAGTTGTAAAGGCTAAGCTACAATAATTGTACAAAATGTAAATGTTATTAAAAAAATTGCATCAAATTAAAAATAATAAGTTTGTTTCATAGGAAGCCCATGCAGCCCTGTCAGCCTCCAAAGCGACGCCCAGGTGGTGAAATGGAAAAGGCCCTGAATTGTGTGACAGCTTCATTAGAAACTTTTGTTAACCAAAAGAAGGAAACTTCTGAATATAGAAATAGTATGTTATATCAAAATGAACATTATTCATTTGGAGTTGACATTGCAAGTAGATTATCCAAATTGTCACCATTAGCTGTGGCTCAAACAAAACAACAAATCAGTAAAATTTTGGGAGATGCGGAGATTGAACATTACAGAACAGTCTCAACTCCAGTATTATAATTTTGTTAATAATCAGTGTTTAAAAAAAGTTTTTCAAAGGCAACAAACAGTTTTTCTTTGACGCCAAATTCCCTTTCTTCGTAGCTCTTTTTACTACGCACAAAAAAAACAGTCAAGATTGAATATTTTATCATATATAAAATATTTAAATACTGTGAAAGGTACTATTGCCTAGTTGAACTAAAATGTTTACAATGTAATTCTATCTTTCAAAAACAAATATTTCTATTGTAAAATGTTATAAAGTATAGTATTAAGTAAGTTATAGTATTTTTTTAAATAATTTTGTATACAATGGTAAAGTTCTCATATTACTATAGGCCTACTTGAACATTAAATTCTGATATATTACTAACTTGTAAGTATCAATATTTACAGACAAAGGTCTTTACAGACAAAGTATCAATATTTACAGACAAGACAATATTGGTCACAAATAATAGTATGACACTCCAGAAAAGTTGAAATGAACAATTCCTTTTTTTTTTTCATTTTCACTTGACCTTTTTGACTATAATTTCTGAACATGACATTGTATTTTCAATCTGAAACAATCATTTAAAGGAGCTGAAACAGACTATTCCAATGGTATTTAATATTACTGTTTTCAACCATTTTCATTTGTTGATAAATATAAATGTTCTGTTGTCAGTTTTCATTTTTTTTAAACACTACTGTTAGTAATTGTTTTTGTTATTTTTGACATTGTCAAGTTTTCATTCATTCTTTCTGACAATGTTAAATTATTTCCATTATTACTTTTGAAATTGTTAAGTTTTCCATTACTACATTTGACATTGTTACGCTTTCCATGATTTTTTTCCAGTTTTAAACAAAATAAAAATGTTCATGGTATCCAGTGTATTATATCATTTAAAATTTTGACCTTGTCCTTGGAAAGTAATGGTTACTTAATAAAATAAATAGTTTGGTCTAGCATTGACACTCTTCCTCTATGTGTTTTGAGAGAACACATGAATATATCTTGCACACTTGAAGTGAAGAGTCATTCGGATTCAGCCTAGCCTATAGCGTATATGTTCTATATCTCTTTTATGCCATATTATAAAAAGTGTGATAGGTTTCCAAATGAAAAAGATTGGCGGTCGCACTCACTACTGTGCTCGCTTGTTCGAGTTATTTATATATATATTTTATTCGTTAATACTTTTTGTAGTTTTGAGAGCATAGAACTTTACGCTTTTCAAATCCATGTAGTACGCAATAAAATGGTTTTAAAAGTCTCAAAAAAAATTATCAAATGTGTAAAACAGTCAGTAAAACTCGGTAAAACTTATCACATTATTTTTTCAAAGGGAAGATAAACTATTTGAAAATCAAATTCATTACTTGTTTGTTTTTTGCTTTCCTGATAATGTTCCCTTTGGAAAAAATAATGAATATTGAAAATTTCGTTTTTTTGTGAACCTTTAAAATAAATAATTATTTATTGAATGAGTAAGAAAAATGTCACTCATTCAGAGTGACAAAGTCGTTAATGTACGGGAAAGGTAAGGCCGTAAGGATTCAAAAAGATTGACACTGGAATGACAATAATATAGTTGGACTGACAAAATTTACTCATTTTGCCATGAATTTACTGGACAAAGAGGAATTTACATTGAATAACTAAGAATTACAATGATTTAGTCGAACTAACAAGGACTTAGTCGAACTAACAAGGATTTAGTCGGAATTTCATGGTTTGACATTGGAATAGTTAGGATTTAAAAGGAATAGGTCGGAATAACAAGGATTTAGTAGGAATATAGCAAGGATTGATACTGGAATAGTTAGGATTTAAAAGGAATAGGTCGGAATAGCAATGATTTAGTCGGAATAAAAGGAATGACAAAGGACTAAAAAAAATTGTACACCGGATTGACTGAGTGGTCAACCCCTCGGAATAAGACTTGGTAAAAAAAAATGATAATTTTTTTAATATGAAAAAAAAATTCTTTCTACCCCGCATTCTACTTTGCATCTTTCATGTTATCAGTTTTAACAAATAAATATTTTCAAAAAGCTTTAAATTTTTGAAAAATGTTTATTTGTTAAAACTCACAACTTGTTTTTTGCTGCAACAAACAAAAGTCACTCATGCTTCGCGCTCGCATTCATTCGTGGTATAAAATAAATAATATAACCACAGAAATCTTTCTCTTATTCGGCGGAAAAGTTATGTCGGAAGTTACCAGGAGCCTAGACCTTGTACATTCCTGCAAATGCTAGGAATATTTAAATAGGTATCTTAAAAAAAAACGAAAATTATTAATCCCCCCACCCCTGGACATGCTGACACCCCCTCTCAGTTACAATCCTGGGAAAAAACCCTGATGAAGCATTTTGTCACTACTTCAAACATTATAAACTCGGATTTTTTTGGTTGGTTTATAACTTTTTTTTATATTTTTGTCATATCTCAGGGTATATTAAGAATTTGCTGACATTTTACGAGTTCTCAGACATAATGGGTTAGTAGTCATACTCAGCGATGTCACTGAAAATTACAACTGTTCATCAGTTGGTCACTAAACACAGCACTTGAACCGAAAAGGGGAATGAATAAAGAAGCTCTGGTAGCTAATATTCTTTATTTTATTAGAATATACCTCCTCTGATTTACCATTTGTTAATCGTCATTATAAGCTTATTTTATGTACAAATCAGCTACGTTACTTAAGTGTAACATCGTCAAATAATAAAAAGAAGAATTCGTTTTTTCTCTTTTTTTAATGATAATGGAAAATGCATATTTGATATTTCACAAGGCGCTCTTTTGGAACTTACGTCGTTAGCCAATCTTTTCTACATTTAGAAATATTTATTTTATAAAGATAAATTCAAGCAGGAAATGAGTGACCAGAATAAACATCAAGAGGGTAGTATTGAGCAGCATTGGAGGGTAGAAGTGATCACTCAACATGTAGAGCTCAAGAAGAAATTGACGCCATATAAAAAGCCCCCCAAACAACAGGAAGATAACAGCAAAGATGGCCTAGTGCAGAACATATCAGGTTTTACTAATTCATCAGGACTTTGGATTGTTGAATCCTTCATCGATCCAAAACAAACTAGGTCAAAACAACGTTATTAATTTTCGCAAATATGTTATGATCTCAGAGGCTAAGTGGCATTTTCTTCAATTAAATAGTTCTATTTGAGTTTATTGAAACAATATTTCTTCAGGTCGTTTCGCCTTTATTAATGAAAAGGCTTTTTCAAAATTTTTCACTCGTTTTTATGTACAGTTGACCTTTTTATTAATAAAGGCGAAATGTCCTGAAGAAATATTACGTTTAAATAACTTGATTTCACAAATCCAATCTCATTTTACTGTAATAGTATTTCAATTTTTTTTATTGCTTTGAAATCCTCTATGTTCACCTATTTAACGATTTTTGAAATTTCTTTGTCTACTGGCTTTTACTTTATTATGGTGTATAAAACCAATTTTCATTATTGTTTAAGTTACTTAATATGTGTGATTTGAATAAAATTTATTGTTTTAACACTAAAAATATATATATATATATATATATATATATATATAACAGAACATAATGATCGTAATTTAAAAGTCAAATTTATACAAATAATGGGATATTCATGAAATATATAGTCTTATTACAATTATCTATATGAACCAACGTTTTACAACTATATATTAACACGCATCAAAATGTTTGAAATTATAAGAAAAGTACAACTTTATAAAAAAAAAAATTTACATTATGATGAGTTTAGATAACACGTTAAATGTGGGTCAATATCTATTACCAAAACATATAATATTGAAATAACTTTGGTACAACTACACTGTATAAAAAAACCTTTATGCAGTGATTATATTGTATTAAGAATACAGTACCGTATTATATACTTCTTGACATTTCTTCATTAGGCACCGGTATATTATATACTGTCTGGTACACTTTTCATCCGAAAACTATGTCATCTTGCCAACTCACTGAACCCTTGTCAATGAAGTATCTCGCGAATTGTTCACGAATAGCATCGGCATCTTGCGGATAATTATTGCTACCAATTCTACCCAAAGGCACTAAACCACTATTGACATCTGGATCTAAACGCCATTCACCCTGTCTAATTCTTCCATTTTCACATAATTCATCAGCAAATCCTGGAGCGTTGTAACTTGGTGCCTTCAGCAGGAAATTATGCAACACAACACAAGCTTCCACAATGGCGTTTGTTGTTTCATACTTCGCCTTGAATGGCCTCCTCAGAATTCGAAAACGCGCTGCCATTATGCCAAATGCGTTTTCAACTACCCGTCTTGCGCGGGAGTGCCGGTAATTGTAAATACGTTGGATGACTGGCAGCGCTTTATCAGCTTTTCCCGGATAAGGTCTCATTAAGTTGTTTTTCAAAGGAAACCCTTCATCGCCGATAGCAACATATGGGGCTACAGCATCACTATTCGGCAAAACATCAGGTCTGGGGATGTTAAATTTATTGGATTTCAACCCGGCCCCTAATTCACTTTTCCGATAAATACCGGCATCATTCTGGCTACCGTAGTTTCCAATGTCTACATACAGAAATCTGTATTCACTATCGACAGCAGCTAACATTACTTTACTGAAAGTACCTTTGAAATTGTAATCTCGCGATCCAGTATTTGCTTCGGCTTCCGTCACGACGTGTTTTCCATCGATTGCAAATATTACATGAGGATAATTCCACTTTTGTTCGAAACCATTAGAAACTTTCTTCCATTCCTCTTCTGTAAAAGGCATATTCAGAGAAATCTGTTTTAAAGTTTTCCAAATCGCACAACAAGTTTCGAATATGATCCGCGATATGGAGGTTTTACTAACGCGGAATCCGAAGGAAAGTGTTTCATAAGAAGGGCCATGAGCGAGAAAAAATAGAGTAATGGCCAATCTATCATGAGGAGATATTGCATTCCTGTAGTTAGTGTCCTTCTTCTTAATAAGGTTCTCCACCAGTCCCAGAAGAATATCGAATAATACAGGACTCATTCTCATAAACCTATAACAATGGCAGAAAAAATAAGTTTATTATACAGCAGATTCCAATCTATGATGTTATAAGTATTTTAAAAATTAAATCCTATTCCTAAAAAATATATTTATGACATATGAACACAACCGTTTTAGAAGTGGAATATCTAAAACGGAGGATGTAAAATAACTTGCAGTATACGGTGCTCCTTATAGAACTATACAATTTTAAATTTTCAATACTTTCCAAATCGTCCAACTATGCTCTATAAATTTTATTGTAATTTCATTATATTATGTTACATTAATTTATAAACTTCGTGAATCAACTGATTGGTTAATTTCGATATTTTTCGTGACCTTAATGAATACTGCTTTATTTTTTTTCAACATTTTTTAAGCCTTTATTTTCATCGCCTGTCGATAATCAAGTGGAAAAAAAATTAACGATCATGCATCATTAAAAATTCTTTAACTTTAGAAAACAAAATTGTATAAATTTTTCAAGATATTCTTCCGATTAATATGTTATCCCATACAGTATTTAATAAACTCATGTGTGCTGGGTTCAAAATGGCACAAAGATTAGATTACTGTTTTTATATATAGACTTGAATACTAATCACTATTTTCTTTTAGAAAACTTGTTGAAACCAATGTTCAACGTGATGTAAATATTGTACTAACTTATTTTAATAATAATTATATGTACATACTTGTGATATTTCTCTGGATCACGGGCTCGTAACATTGGCAGCATTTGGGCGCACCACCCCATAGTCTCTCGTTCGCAATATAATTCTCGAATCCACATTTTCGGAGGGTTCCGTCTTGTAGAATTTGCGGAAACTGCAGCGATAACAACAGCACTAGCAATCAACGGAAGTAATACTTCTTCATCATCTGATGAATCGGGCATAAAAGCCTCCCTTGTCAAAAATCTGTTTTCCATATTTTTTGACAAAATCGAAAAATAAAACAATAAAAGTATGGAAAACGAAAGAAACAGAACCTTACGGATATAGACGCAGTTGCGGAATAATATTTTCACCTCATATTTCACCCATGTGCATATTGGAACGATTTGAAAATTACACGGTGCAAAAAGAGGGACAAAAAAAATATATTGCTCCAAACATTTTTTGTACCGGACAAAATTTTACCTCGGTCGAAACAGGGCAGTAGAGGAAAAAGATGCAAGCACCAAAATGCAAATTGTTCAGGAGAGACAAAAAACTGAAATCAAAATGTATATTACAGCATTCCTGACACTATTACAGTTAAATCTGGTATAAATTGGATATATTATGTATCTTTTCAAGCTTAATTGACAGGGCTGGTGAAAACTAGAATATTTTCAGTTTTACCTCTGAGGTACAATGAAGAACTCATCCTGGCACTTGGTCCCTTTTTATATATGGAGCAAAAGCATTATGTTAATATGTTTTATGTTATTGAAATAATATTTGTGGAAAATGGGGCTAAGCACTATGAATTTTGGAGCTTGGTATCTTTTTCCACAAAATATTTTTTGAGAGAGGTGTTCCAAGCTCCAATGTTGTGGTGCTTGACTCTTTTTTTTTCATTTGATTTAAAAAAAATCATGGTCATTTTCTCATTTTATCTCTGAAATGGTTAGACTTGTGCCTGTCTCCTTTTTCCACAACATGTAGGCATGCTTTAGGACCTCAATGGAAGGGATAACTCAAAAATGATGAATGTGGAGCTTGGCACCTTTTTCCTCTACAGGGCGAAATAAAAAATACTACCAAAACTATCTCTAATTACCTGATAATATGATAGTACTCCTGGTGATCCATAGTCATACCTAGGTAGTTTACATTGTCTTGGCATTGCTTGCATTAATGTTTTAGTGAACTGCAATATATTTCCCTGTACTAAACTCTTAATTATCTTTAGAAGTTCTTCCATTACAACTGCTATACCCTGAGGAAGAAAAGAGAGGTTTGGTTATTAAGTGAATAGATTATATGACGCAGGGATTTATAAGTATTGTACTTTATGCAGTGAAATTGAATTTATTTTTTCAATTAATGTGAAATTAATCTTGTAGTTTAGCAATGTAAGTTTCGTTGCTGCTAAACAAAAGATTTACAAATTAATGTTGGTGTTATTTATGTAGGAGCTGTATTTTCATACGTACTTTTGGTTTTAATCTGTAGCCTGCTCTTTTAAATTTCCTGGGTAACTGTTAAAAAATCACATTAATGTTCAATGTTGAGCAAACTACAATGAGCTAAAAGTTCAATATTTAAAGGTAAATACAAGTTATTTTTGAGTGAATTTCTAAATTTGTATTTTTAAAAATTTACGTAAATAAAACAGCCTATTATATTTCAACATAAAAAGGTCAATGCCCTTCCTAGAGTATAAAGATTTATAATATAGCAATGAGACTTTATACAATAAAAAAGAGCTTTTAAGTTATTAAAATTAAAAACATTGCATGTACGTAACTGTAACTCACAAGTAACTAAATTTTTGATATCCTTACAAACATTTTTGTGAACTGTGCGTCATTATTTCATTTTCAAATAAAGGTAACAGAAAAAAATTGTCAACAAAAAATCTTAGAATGAATACAAATTGATATTTGCCTTCTTATATACTGTACTACAAAACCAAAAATCCTTCACTTCTCACCTGATATCCGAGCAACTTGCACGTATTCCTGAAATGTGGCGGCCCCACGAAACCAGCGTACTGTGAGAAAATTGTCGAATATGCAATATTCAACTGCTTACTCCCCCACAGATAATGATGCGCCATCGCTGGAGGTTTATCTCTATGAACAGGCTGAGCAAACTGTAACCCTCGACATTTCACAAATCGACCCGTAGCAGCATTATAACAGTAGTTGGGTAGGAAGTCGTAATTCAGTTCCCAGAATACGTGTAGTGTGGTACGGCCGTATGGTGCTAGTACGTTATGGTTTGCTTCACGATACATTGCGTCAAAGTCGTCAACTGCCATGTGTTTGCGGAGGAGTTGGTGGGTCAGTTTGTTCACCTACGGGAGAAATTGGAGAGATATTAGTGGTGGAATTGTGGATTCTATTTACGCTAATATAGATAGAAACTACAGTGACTTAATTTATTAAGTTGAAAGGTTTGGGGTATTTAGTCACCAAGGAATAGACATGGTATAAGACAGCTGTTTCGCCTCTTAAAGGC
>JAQIWE010003774.1:0-11439 GCA_034698565.1 Campodea plusiochaeta | reverse complement strand
TGTTGCATTGTGGGATTGTTTTGGGGAGTAAACATTGGCAAAATAGCATGGGAGTTTCATCAAATTTCCGATTTTCTGCACAGTGCATACATATTAGACAGGTATTTTGATGGTAATTGGTTAATAGTACATTATAGTAAGTTTTTCAATTATTCAGCATTTTCTGTGGTTGAACATAGGATGTTTACTCCCAGCAGAAGCTAAAACAAGGAGAAGCCCGCCATTTTTAAAGGGACTTGACATAACACTTTTACGATCTATTGCTAAATTTTTGCAGTTTACACATGAATTCATTTCCAATTATTAATCGTGTGTGATCTTGAATAAAAGTGTACTTGAAAGTGGCAGTATGAATGATGGAATGTGAATTGAAGGTCTTTTTCTCGAATAAAAGGCGTGTTTTTCGCGAACCACAATAACGTTGGTGTTGCTGTTAATGTCTTCCGTAATAACTTTTGGTGGTCAGCTATTGTGATACTTCTGTACTTCTTACAACCACGCATTGTCAATGGAATCACGGTGTAAAACAAATTTTTATTCAAAATGTCAATAGTAAATGCGTATCAGAATAAGAATTATTCGCGAACACAAAGCATAGCAAATATATGTTTACAGATGAAATAATAATTTATGACTTTATACGATTGAAGAAATAGCTAGGACATTTTGATTATCAAGTAACTAAGGCGATAAAAAATAACACCCATCGTTTGAAGATGCACATAAACTTTCACAGTGTGATAATCATGGTATAAAAGTAATAAAATTGTAGTTATTTATATTTTTCACAGCGTGGAATTATCGTGAGAGAATCAGCGGGCATCTCTTGCTGTTGTAACCAACTTTTAGTTTTAGAAAATAAATGATTTTCTGCATGAAGGAAATGTAAAGGCAACTAATTTCATTTTGTAGTAACACTCGTCAAGGTTCTAATTTAGGAGAAATGTTAATAATGATAATAAATGAATTAAAATATTTTGCTCTCTGTGTTACAAAGAGGAAGAAAGTGATGTAAAATTACATGGCGGATTCTTTTTAACAATAATTATGATATCTTGTCATAAAGCAATTATTATTCTTTGGTTAAAAACACCGTTTCTAGGTTTAATGTTAACTGGGGAAATTGAACAATATCTATGTTCTCTTTCTAAATTGGAAATTTTATTTTATTTCGAATAAGACGACCATAATCACGAACCTTTTTAGGTAAGTGAAAGAGAATTTTCTTTCAATACCATTGTCGCGGAATTCACCTGTGTAATGTTAAGTAAATTTATTATTGACTTCATTAGTGTGTCACTTTTCTTTTTCCTAATTTTATCATGAACTTTCTTCCGACGAGTTTCCTATAGAACATTGGTTAAACAATCGAAATAAAGAAAGAAGGTAGCATTTCACAGATGAGCTTACTCTTTTTATATGTTTGTTGTACCTCTGTAGTTTATATTTCTCCTCACTCCCTCAAGACTTGAAACATTAAAATAAAAATCCCCAATAGTATTTTTAAACATTTACGGTGAAGACGTAGCTGTTCGAAGGGAGGAGGAACAAAATATATAATACACCGTCTTGACATGTAATTTAAATGAGCAAGAATAACCATTACTAAACTGCAGTAGAATGACTCATAAACCAACTATAATTAGCATGGAGAATATAATTTCAATGTATTAAGATAATTGCGACGAAAGTAGGTTGTCCAGAAAAAAAAAACATTGCATGTCAATAAAATGATCTGGTGCAAAATTTCATTTTAACTCAGCTGTCAGACAAGTTCTGTTGCTGTAGATCAAGAAATCAGGATGTTCTTATTACTACTTTACTACAGATGTACGTTTTGAAGAGTAAACGTACAATGTCAATGTTACTCAACAACATTCTGTTTGAAGAGTTACTTTCGCCACTGTTAATTATTTAGTAAGATGTTGAAATTATAAATTGATTTTAATATTGGATTCTCATACTGCGATTAATTTATTGGATTAAGGATTCTGCTGGCAAATTGTTACTGTTTTCTATCAATATGATGGATATAAGGATATATTTTATGATTTTAGTGGAAAGACAATAACGAAGCGTCGTTGATCCGACTCCAATATTTCGAAAGGTTTAACTGATGTAAATGGTACATTTTAATATTATAGTAAATATTCATTGATGTGTGGAATATACGATAAATTGTCGTATACTCAAAATTGGCGAATATATATAATCAATTTTTATCTGTTTATAACAACAATATATTGTACATTTCGTGAATCTCTATTATAGTATAATCATAGTAGTAAAGTGTGAGAACGAATACTTATAATTTTTCTTGTCTATTTCATTCAAATATGTATCGGTGTAGTACATACCTGATACCTCGTATTTTAACTATATAAATTACTGATGTTCTTGTATTGCATCATTATGTTTGCCGAAATAGGAAACTATTATAGTGTGCGTTACTAAAATTTTGGTGATCACTGTATTTACAGTACCATATTACATTACTTGTAAAGTTTTCTTTGTCCTTCAGGGGGGACTTTTTCTCCTCTTGTAATCTTGTTCCGTCTTCTTTTTAAATTCTTGAGTTCAAATTCTCCAGTCTGAAGGTGATACTAAAGGTGCTAATTTGTTTTCTCTCGCATTTTTACAATTCGTGAAGAAAGTATAATGCTTTGGGACAAAATAATGTAGGTCATTCAACATGGAAGAAGATGTTTTTGGCCTGAATTCTTTCGATCTTAAATATTGTCGTAACTTGCAAATTTTCTGATTTCCAGTCCAACTTAACCTAAAAACAGACGAGTGTACTCATGATAATGCTTGTTGGCAAGGGAATGCAAATGAACTTCCGGAGAATTTGCAAACAACAGTGATTTAAAGTATATATTATTGCAATGGTGGTGTATACTAAGTGTTTTTTAAGAATGAAAATGATTGCGTGGCATGTTTCTTCGTGATGGGTTGGATTCAGCATAACATTGAGTTAGTGAACTCTACCTGGAGGCTCCCTATTACAAAACTAATTGGGATAGGGTATACTATTGTACCTTAATAGTTCACTATATGTTGCTTATAAAGAATATTGTTATGTTTTAATACAGTTATTTATATAAATATGGATGTGGTGAAGTAATTTGGTGGGTAGAATTATTTTTGTTTCGTCATCTGTATGGCAGAGAAGTTATAACGAGAAATTTCTCTAACAATAATCTGTAGCAGACAATATTATAAGATGATTTCACTCATCATATTATTCTTTTCTGTAAAAGAATTTCAAAGTTCTATTTGTAGAATAACTTGAGCTAGAAATTGACAAATAAAGCATTCATGATGGTGGTATTTTGTGAATATAAAATTTATCAAATTCAAAGGGTTAACTTGAAGTAAGGAAAAACACAAATCCAACTTATATAATGCAAATTTTTAGTTTAAATCCATTCTTCCACGTTCCCTGCGATGGCATTACTACATCATACTATAAACTATGAAGTCCATACTCGTGTTTTTATCTCATCATTTCATCTACGTAAAAATTAGTGAAAATAAGTTGACAACATGATCTTGTAGACTATACATGAAACAGCGTGAACACCTCTCCCCTTTTCTGCTATAATCCAGTGTGCAATCTTTCTCTTTGAAGCGTTGATTGCATTGTCGAGGGAAGTCCTTGAATTCCGCGCCGAAAGTAAAGTCTTTGCCTCACGAATCAACGAACTTGTCTAGGAATAGAACCTCTGGGTTACTCACCGGTCTTGTAAAACAGGTGAGAGACTAACCGAGAAACTTTGGCAAAGATTTAAACTGCTCGATGCTATTATTTTGTGCAGAATGCTCTTTTTCACGAGGAACTCTATTCTATCGGAAAAGTTAGAGAACACGGATTATTTGCCTCGTACTCCGTGATGTTTTATTTTGTATCCAGTAAATAACGTTAGATAGGTCAAGAAACTTTTAAATTGTTTATCTCTCTGGTTTCTTATTCTGTCGTGTAGCAGGATTTTTCTGGACAATTAAAGAGTACAAACGAGACGAGACAATGGAGAATCATGGCTGAGTGACATTGTCGATTGTGAAGCTAACTGCACTGTACCTTTTTGATAGCGGTACTGAACATGTAGCAGAATTTCATCGTCCGAATACTGATTGTTTCTAAGAAATGTTTCATCTTGAATAATACCTTAGCCTATTCAATTCTTCGCTTGTTAAATTGTGTACAAACTATCCCATTTTGATTTTGAAGTCTGCCTGTTACGTTCTATCGTTGGATTAGACAAGTTATACAGAAGCAGTCGATGTCTATGTTTAAATGTCTATTTTTTAAACAAAATTTAGATATAGCCTATATGAAGTATATCCACACTCTCAAAGACTTTCCATTTCCTCATATTTTCATATCTAGACCAATATGACTAACCTATTGAGTAATACTTGGATCAGATTGTAATTGAGTTGAATAACTTCTGAATAGAAAGAACACTGCTAGCTGTTTGTGATCGTATTGACATGTTGTTATTGTTAAACATGATGACAGCTGGATAGTTATGTAACATATAGTGTTATAATCAAAACTTGGAAAGGAGCTTCTTGTGTATTTTGTAATGAGTTAGGAAAAAATCGACAAAAAGAATTTGCGTAAATAGTTTCACTTAAACTTTATTTACTTCATTAATATTGTAGTCTCCTTTTACTACTTGGTCTCCAACATTTATATAATTATAATGACGCTGTACTTTGTGTACGGCTTACCATAGTTGAAGAAGTAAATATTTATGAACCCAGTTAGAAAAATAAATAGTTCCTTATAAATAATTATTAAAGCTGTAAGAGAATTAAATAGGATGAAAATAATGTAGAATCTTGCAATGTAAATGAATTTATAAGAATAAAAAATATTCAAGCCTCGAGTGGGATTCGAACCCACAACTCCTCGCTTTCCGGACAGTCTTTTATTTTTCTGATTTATTGTAGTTCTTGTATACTTTACTTAGTTATTTATATGATAGGGGGTGCATCTAAATATTTTCTTCAGGTGATTTACGATATTTTGTACACGGAAGAGTGCACTGCATTTGAAATCTTCATCTCGTGTCGCCATGTGTTGATAACGTAGAGATTCTTCTCTTCTTTATGTCCCGTGAACGTTTTATTACTCCACTACACTAATAAGAATTTGTTGATAGATAAATGACAACTTAAAATGAATATAAACTGGAACACCAAATACTACGCGTGTTCTTTGGATAAAGAAAGGATGACTTTAAAAGATTGCATTTTTTCCAATGTGATATCAGACATAACAAGATGACATATTCGTTTCTGGTTCATATAATTTTATAAAGATTATCTTTCTTTCAATCTTCAGCTTTCAATTTTTTTATATCAATTTATCGTTTAAGAAGCTATAATAATTATAATTTTGCATGAAATAGTAAGTCAACAACTAATATTATGTTATTAAATAAACATTTTGATTAGCTGTAATGAAACATAATGGAATGATAAATGGTTGTTCTCGTTTCCGTAACTAAAGCGTGTGTGTATAAATGATGCTGTTATTCATTCTCTGAATGTAGCCATATATGGATTGCAAAATTCCTGTGTTGGAGTAGTTGCTCTAGTCAGTGTCTCATCCAATCCGGTTCTTAAAGGTATGGCCGTATTAGAAAGAGAAAAACACTTGCATCTGAAGATCAAAAAGGAAAATTATTCTCTAACTGGAAGATATGGGGGGGGGGGGGGGAGGCAAAAAACCTCATTCCGAGTTAATTTGTTTCCTCTGTACCATATTTTTTCTGCTTTGCTAATTTCCTTGTAATTTCTGTTGGATAAGAAAGAAATGGCACGTGACCTTTAGTTTTTTTTTATCAATTGGGAACATCATCGTCAGGCGTAGAAGGGTGATAAACTCTCTGCCCAATGACTAAACAACTTGAGAAAATTGGACCATTAATTATTTCGTATCAACTAATAATTTTTCATTTAGTAATTACGCAATTACTTTGAGTTGCAGCTGAATTAAATCGTTAAGCTTTGTCATCGTAGATATATTTACCATATGCGTTAAATGTTAAATAAATTTTGTTTTTCTTGCAAAACAAATAGTGAAATAGTTATTTAAATGTGATGGATTTGTTAGAAAATGTACAATTCTATGCGTGCCTATTTGTCAATAAAGATTATTATTATTATTATTATGTGTTTTATCCTTGGATGCTTTCCTTAGTGCGCAGTACTAACTTCGGAATTCGGATATCATCTCTCCACGATATATTTATTATAAAATCTACATTTCTTAAAAGTTCAAAATATTGCATCAACAGTGTAAGTTCGTGATTTATTTTTGTTACTGGAAGAGAGTGAAGTAGGGTAAAATTGTTATATTTTGCAACATTAGAATATATAGAAACGTTCGTTCTATTCTTTCAATTTAGTTTGGGTGTGTGATTTTGAGGAAGATGTGCATGGGTGTGATCAAAGATTTTATACCTTTATATTGTCCTGAACTTTAGACCTGTATTTATTACGTAACAGAAATTAGCAAAAGGATTATTGACGTACATTCGATGCTTCCAAAGGCGCACCCAGGTTTGTTAGTTTTTTACGTGTCATGTACGGATGCAAAGTAACTTTTTCATTTTTATCATTGTCGATATACAATTGTAATATCTAATGAGAAATATGTTATATTAGTAAAGTTATTGAATATTGCATCTGCATACATAATACATAATAAAGGAGTATGATGTAGAAAGTTGTATAATAATAACATACGGAACGTTTTTCTGCATAAACTCTCAAGTATAACGAGTCATTGAAATGATTACTTGCTGGTTACCAGCAAACAAACATAATACGAAGTTTCGTGATTATCTCAGTTATAGCCTATACTTCTAAACTATGTGAAGCCATTGATAATAACATTACATTAATGGTTCTATTATTTTTACGTGAGAGAATTATAACCTTGATTGCAATCTTTACTGCAGCTACTACTGTTTTAATAGATTTATGCTACCAAATTTCAAGGTAAATTGAAAGAAATTTTTATGCTCTGAATAGAAATCGATCTAGGAATTTTTAATAAAATTAGTTGAGGTTGTCAAGAACAAAAAACGAAGGATATTCTTTGTGTTTAATAATCTCAGTATCATTGGCGTGTGTTGGAATAGAAATTGTTCTTGAGCTTACTGATTGAAAAGCAAATGTTTACTGACAATGAAATTCAAGATTTAATACACTGCTACAACAATGCAGATTTAAAAAGTTTAGAAAACTGAGTGAAAATTGTGCGTGTTAAAATATACACAGTTTAATACTTTTTGAAATTTGATCAGTTATTATTGGAGAAAAGCATAGTAGTAAACTTAAGATGTATAAATTTATAGTTGTATTATGAATTTCTGAAACGACGATTATACAAATATAGATTGAAACTAGTAAGAAATTACGTGAAAATCTGCTTTTCTTTTTGGAGACTAAAAATTATTTAATTTGTCATAAAAAATAGAATTTATACATAATATTTCCCATTACAAATGCTCATTCAATACCTATTGGCATCACCATAAAAGTTTTGGCAGGATTTTAAATATTTTGGCACGAATTTAAACATTTCTATTCCAAAACAAAACTGAACAACTACCTCATATAAACTCCTGAAACAACAGGAGGAAACATTCCTTCCAAAATTCCAATACTTCCCATCCATGAATGAAAGCGAGTATTTCATAAGACTTTCATAAGTGTATGTAGTAGCATGAATGACTATGTGAAGTAACAGGACACTTTCCCTACTTGTTGGCTTAAATGGTGATCTTTGCCAAGATAGTCACATCCTCCCACCTAATAACCTTGCACGTGTTTCAATGCTACTTTGGCCGCATTTTCCTTTTTCTTCATTCTCTTATACAGACTGAAGGATTAGGCAGGACTGACCCTACTCAAAAGAGAAATATTCAGGTCATTTGTTTTTCATTTCTCATCCTTCTTTATACCTCTTAGCGAGTTTGTTTTTCATTGTTTTGCAAATTGTAAATCGAAACGAGGGAAACTGCATCCTTTTCATGCTTTGTTTAATTTGGAGTGAATAACATATTATTGCATTCAATGGGGGCGTAGTTTTATTGGAAGAATATTGCATGTTGTGTCTGCAGACAATTTTGCAAATGGTTATCGCTGAAGTTAATATTGATGAGATATTGTGATACGTCAAAAATTATACGGAAACGATGAGAAGGAAAAGTGTTATTGATGAATAAACCGCATAGAAAGATCTCATCTGATAATTTATCGGTATTTGTAAAGAAATAGGGCTCGGAGACACTTAATTGATTGTGCTGTTCTGGTTACACACTTTCGTTAATTAATGTCATTTCAAATATTTAAGAGTATAACTATAAAATTTTGCAGTTTTTAAAATTTTATACCAGTTTAACGAGATATTGTTATCCATTATTTAATACTGGGAAAAATATCTTGTCCAACTGGTATGAGTACTAAATTATTAATTTGAATATTAAGGATGAATAGTATGTAATTTTAGCTGAACTTTGGAAATCGAATTAAAAGCGTAGGCTACACTAAGATATGTCGAATAACTTATGCAGAGTTCCATTCCGTTTTATATCATGCTTCGTTCCTCCATCTTTCTTCTAAAGGTCATCAATTAATGGTCTATACAATATCACAACAATATTACGAATTTAGGAATGTTATGCTTACCTGATAATAATTCGTGGAAGTCCATTGACTGAGTGTGCTGATAATTCATATTCAAAAAGGCTCTTTCGGTACATTTCCTTTAACATTTCATATTTTGTGAAACGTTTGATAATGAGTTACGGAAAATATCTGTATTATTGTCCAAGTCCAGAGCCTTTTTGAATATGAATTACCTGATAACTAAATCAGAGTCTTCATATTACAACTGTGTTTTAATCTGATGGATGTTCAAAAGTATAAATTATGTTATCAATGTTGATGAGCTCAACCTACTTTACTCAGAGACTAAAAGTACTCATTAGTTATGTAGGGAGAAATTGTTAAGGTTGTCACTATATAATCAATTTAAACTACATTCAACCGTTTTCGTATATATTAAAAAAACGTTCCCTATATATATTTTTGTTTGCTACCGATACTGTACGTGTATTTATCGTGTTGTCGTTACTAAATATATAACACTTAATCAAAATTCGAATTTATGACCTTCCCTAACATCACTTTAACAAATCATAACCTAAATCATGATGACGAAACAGAATTGAACGTTAAAGATTATAACGGTCATAAATAATGACTCAAGGAAACCCAATAGTAGATCTAACACCCTTGTATACTTTACTCTAATAATAGTTTTAACGATTGGTATTACATAAAGCTGCCTGTTCTGCAGCACTTTTCAAATATAGATCAGTGACCAGATGTTTTATTTAAGCTTGAGGAAGTATTTCACTCGGAGCAATAGCACATACAGTTTAATTATAGATTGTATGCGAAACAAGGAAACAAGTAGAATCAATCTTCTGTAATATTTCCCTAGATATGCTCAGGTCCATTTTTAATTATCATCTATAGAATTTATTTTTGTCAAGTCATAATTATAAGTTACTGTATCGTTTGTCTGTAAGTTAAAAAATATTGTAGAGGAATTTCTTATTTTCTTTTGAGGATGCTTAGAAGCGGAAAGAATAGGAAGTAATAATCGGAATAAAGCACGCCGGCTAAAAAAGCGGCTAATAAAAAGTGGCAATTATCTGAACGCGAAGAAAGTAAAATACAAGCAACCGAAATGAAATATCTAAGATGTGCAGTAGGAAAACTAGGTGAGATAAAGTTAGAAATGAAGAAGTAAGAAGTCTTATTGGTATCGAAAAGTTAAAAGACGCTGTAAGTATACCCTATACAAAATCTTACGGACCTATTCCACTTTAGAAAATTGACGATTTTGACAGGAGAAAGTTTTGTTTACAAGGGTAAGCAGCGGTGACTCTATATTGACCACCCCTTTATTAGGGATAGTGTTTCTGAAACCAAGATCAACACTGACCAAGTCTTGGTCTTGGGACCCAAGACTTTTTTTGAGGAAGTCTTGGGCTTGGTCTTGTTCCCAAGACCAAGACCTGCCGTGGTCTTGGTCTTGGTGTACCAGTCTTGGTCTTGGTCTTGTACAAGGGTCTTGGGAAATCCCCGCAATTTTTAAAGCATTATTACAATTTTTTTACTGATATTACGTCCTGCTTATGAAATTAATCAATTTATACATCCAAACAATCTTAAAAACCATTATTTATTTATTGATAAGTTTTTTTACACCCAAGACTAACCCAAGAGTCTTGTACAAGAGTCTTGGTCTTGGGATACGATACCATAAAACGTAAATAAAATAAGCGCGTCACGTATTTTTCGTTCCTTGTCACACACATCACCCTTTATTTAACATATACATCCTAATATTCTTAAAAATAACATTTATTATTTCTTCATAATTATTTTATACCCAAGACCCAATAATCTTGGTCTTAGGGTGCACAGTCTTGGTCTTGGAATACAAGACTTTTTAAGGCAAGTATTGGTCTTGGTCTTGGGATGCAAACACCAGTCTTTGTCTTGGTCTTGTACAAGACCTAGACCAAGACAGTCTTGGTCTTGTCAGAAACACTAAAAACAGTGAGCATTACATTACGCAGAATAACATTGTGTTATTTTGGCTTTGTCTTGTTCAGTACCGGAGCAGCGCCGGGCTTGTCGGACTACCTGCTGGTATAACTATATTTATAAATAAGTAGGCCTGATAGCAGTTATGAATGATTTAAGGGTTACATGCAGATAATGAATTTCCGGTTTTCTATGACTATCTTGTACCTTATATTATTAAAGAATTTTTTGCAACAATTGAAATGGATAAGAGAAGTGTCAACAATGATACCATCAATAGCCTCATTAGCAACTGCAACATTTACACCTCCTTTTGGATGTGAATGTTGCATTATTCTTATGGCGTTACAGTTACCGTTGTTGTGTACGTCACTGATTGTCAAAATATAGCAGCATTGTAAAAAAAAATATACAAAATATACTGTATTGAACTAATAGTAATTTAATTTATTGATTTTTTTACCACCTATCATAGAATATCTAACCCTTATAAAAGTTCCGTGCAATACTGACAAACGTAACGTTCTGAGATGGTAATGTACAAATCTGGCGTTATCTAAAGAATTAGCCAAACATTGTGAAAATAGTAGGCAATTTTGTGTTGCATGAAACTTCTATATGGGTTACAAATTAAATGGCTATATTAGGATGGTTTGACCAGAGGCGTCATTTAGGGGGGGCAGGGGGGGGCCATGGCCCCCACCTGAGGTTTGAGTTTTGAGAAAATTAAGAAAAAGAAGGGAAAAAACTAAGAAAAAAAGTGAAAAGTCTCTTAAAATATAGCTAAATTTC
>JAQIWE010003773.1:0-11439 GCA_034698565.1 Campodea plusiochaeta | reverse complement strand
TTCCATCAACAACAAATTTTATGTGGAAGGCTGTAGTGGTCATGATATAGCATGGATTGCTCTAAAAATATATATTTCTGGAAATATTAAAAAGAAAATTTAAATGCTTTCTGCTTTGTCTTTCTATCTTCATTATTTCAGAAATTATTACGTTATAAAAAAGCGTCTCATTTCTTTTGAATCACCCGGTATATATACTGGAAATCATCTAAAAAAATAACACATTTTCGCTAATACATTGTAAAGCTTTGCTTTCTATTCATTCATGAATGGATTCACAGGGAGTGTTAAACAATATGCTTTCAAAATAACAAGAATCAAAGCGTGTTGCTATTTTTTAGATGATTTCTAGTATATACGAGTATATTCAATTCAACCTGTAATATGCATGTAATAGACTTACTCATTAATATTTTAAAAACAATATCAGTTTTTAATAAGTTTAGCTGCGAAGTTCACTCTGTATTAGAAACACAGTAAAAATAATTATTACTACGAAAACATACATTTGCGTATAACTTCCTCATCTTTTCTTCAAAATCACATTGGGAAGAAACAAAGATGGAAGGTAAAAAAATCGAAACCTATGTCGGTTTTGATTATTGAACTTTTTTTACATGGCTATTCAGATACTATCCTGAAAATTTGATTAAAATCAGCCAAGTGGTTCCCGAGAAAATCAGGAAATAAATCAGAGCTCTGAAGATGTAACTTTTTAATTCGAAACCTAGATCAGTTTTGACTATGGAGCTTTTTTCAAGTCTACAAACTATTGCAATCCAGAAAATTTTACTAAAATGCGCCTAGTGGTTCCGGAGAAAATTAGAGTTGAAGTTTTGACATGAAGATGGAAGTGGAAAAGAAAATCGAAACCAAGGTCAGTTTTGATTATTGAACTTTTTTTTATATGTCTATTGAGATAATATCTTGGAAATTTGGTTGAAATCCACCAAGTGGTTCCGGAGAAAACCAAGAAACAAATCAGAGCTCTGAAGAGGTAAATTTTAAATTCGAAACCTAGGTCGGTTTTGACAAAGGAACTTTTTTCATGTGTACAAAGTATTACAATTCTGAAAATTTCACTAAAAGCCGCCCAGTAGTTAGGGAGAAAATTAGAGTTAAAAGTTTGATTTGAAGATGGAAACGAAAAAAAATCAAAACCAAGGTCAGTTTTGACTACGGAACTTTTTGTATATTTTTGTATATGTACAGATACTATCCGGAAAATGAGGTTAAAATCCGTCAAGTGGTTCCGAAGATATTCAATGAAACATGAAAATACCCTGAAGATGAAAACCGGAAATCCAAAACCTAGGTCGGTCCGGACTGATTTCCGAATATGCTGAGGCTATGCACTATACATCCTGAAAATTTGGTCATAATCAGCAGACGAGCGGTTACGGAGATAAGGGGGGCGGACGGACGGACAGACAGACATGATGATCCTATAAGCCTTTTTTTTCCTTCGAAAATTAAGGCTAAAAAGAAACATTATATTCAACTATATTAGTGTCAAGTTCGAAATTTGGAAATAAGTTTAAAAACTATCATCTTGATGAATTTTGCAATAAAATATTTCGCTTCGGTTTTAAAGAGTCCTGTAGAATCGCCATTTCAATAATAGTAATAATAAACATTTAACTTTTAAAAATACTCAGAAGGTATAGAGTTTACCATCAAATAAGGCACAATTTATTGAATTTTCATTTTCCATATTTCTAACTTGAAAATGAATATTTCTAACTGAAATGGTATACTGCCTTTATGTTGCTACATTAACCTTCAACATAAAAAAGTTACCAAAAAAGTGTTGTAAAAGCGATGATACAAAAAGTCAAAAATACATTTCTGTACTGCTAATGTACAAAAATAAATTATAACTATCCTTCAACCAAAGTTTCAATTTACTCAGAAAAATCGCAAAACTGTTCCACTTCTTTCATTTTATCTTTTCCATTATAAAACGCAGTTAATACCTCTAGCCAGACAAACTGCAGAATTACTTTGTAATAATAACTTTATACCCCTAAAATGATGCAATAACTCTAAAATTGCCTGCCAGTGGTCTCCTACCACACAATTAACAAGTTTATGAAGATGTAGCAAGGGAATAATGTATATTACCCCAACTTCCCTTTTATGAGATACAAAATAATAAAACAGCCATTCATATTTTGGCCGCCGATAATGCTGGTCTACGCTGTAAAAGTTACTTCGGAAGAAACGGAAGTAACTTTTCAGACATTTTTGCATCTTATTAGTAAAGTTTGTAATTCGTTTTATGATATTCAAATTATTTTCATAAAATATTCACTTGGAGATTATAGTTTTTTTATAACTTTTTCTCTGAGGATTATATTGCTTTAAAACCAATTATTTTCGGTTATTTAGTGTTAGGGCATTTGCTAATAACAGTATCAGCAATCATTTTACTTCTATCTATATTGTAGTGTATTATCGTAAAATAATTGCTACAAAGAACTGCAGAGCTTTTCATCATAAAAATTAACCATCTTACAATGTCATAAGCAAGACATTGTACAGAAAATAGTTTCCAAGAAATAACCACAATAAATCGCTGCTAATCAAAATATTAGAAGGTTTCAACGAGACGGTTTTAATTTACTTTACGCAATTTCTTTTTGTCGTATTCAAGTAAAATATATATGATTAAAACCTCATATTTTTGATTATTTTTTTAGATGTGATTGGAGCAGCTTATATTCTCTGGAGCTTAATGTTTTTTTTCTTTCATATAGGCAACTTGAATAGTTATATTATTAAGTACAGTATCACAGATGTACTGTATAATTATATTACTCCTGATTGGTAATGACAAAATCGTCATCAGATATCATACGACAATTTTGTGAAATTATCAAAAAGTTATCAGTGTTTTAACTTCCAATTTGTTAAAATTTGGTTTGAAAGTTGAGTAAAAACAACATAAACTTAATTTCTGTAAGTATTAAAATTTCACGCCAAATTTTATAACATCCTATAATGGAATAATAAGGATGTTTTCATGCTTATTACTGCGAAGTAATTAAAACCGGAAGGGCTCTTCGACTTTTTCCGCATCTTTTCAAAAAGTAATCACTAATAATAATTGAAGTGGCAATGAGCTGAAACTATCATAGATTTCCATAGTATAACGTCACAAGAAGTAGAATAAGAACTGAACCAATTTCATTATTTTCGTCTCTACTGGTCCTTCCGTCGTTTTATAACATTAATAAAACTTTCATTGTGAGAGGAATAATCAAATAAAGCATTAATTCTTTCCTTCGTTCCATGAGCAGATGATGAAACGGACCTTTTGAAACTGGAAACAATATCAAAGCCACATTTTCTCTATCTTGACTTTTCAGTTGTAATGGGGTTTCCATCTTGTTCTAATCTAACATTTTAGGTGCTTCAGTGACTTGTAAAGAGTTCTTATGATATGCTCAGAGAAAAGAGGATGAAAATACTTCCCACGGAAATTTGGAAAGAGGTCTAAAGGAAGCACTTCAATCGACTTCATCGGAAATATAAAATTGTACAATTGAAGTTTTTTTAACTTTAAACACATCGCTGGCATTTTGACAAGAATAGTTGATTTTTTTTATGGTTTGAAATTATGTTCAAATTTTTTTTAAGAAAGATAAATGTACGATATTTTGTGTTTATACAATATTAGTTGATGTTTTTTAAATGTAAATCTTGATATACAGGGCGGCCCAAAAATCTACACCACTACTTGAAAACTTGCAATTGCACTTAATGTGCTAAAGATACAGACTTGAAAGAAAACCACATAAAAGTTCATTAAATTGTCGATCCACCACGTTTTATGGTGATATCTACAATAACAGATGCGCTACAGAAAACCTCACACAAAAAAGTTGCAAGAATTTTGTACTGCACATGTTACCTCTTTAGGTTGTGTCATCATTTTCTTTAAAATACTTAGAATATAGATATAATATTAGGGACAATAATGAGAATAACAAACATAATTAAAATGTGCCATCCTAGGTACTGTGAGGTAGCCTATCATTGAGAAGTTCCTGAATTACCTTTAAAATTACTTAATCCATGCTCAAGCACTTTGCACAGTTTAAACTTTGATTTGCCTATTAATTTTATGGGACAGCATTTGAAATTTAAATCATTTCTGTCATAACTTATTAATGTATTATAAAGTAATGGACAATGTCATGGTAATAGATTTTATAAATAATTTCAAACAACCAAAATTTTAGCTATTCACAATATTTTTCATGCTCGCAACTTTTTTCACGTAAGGTTTTGGTAAAAAGACTACAGCGCATCTGCTATTATGTTGATATTACCATAAAACTATAGATGGCTGAATAGGAAATTGAATGTACTTTCACTGTACTTTTTGTTTTTGTTTCAAGTCTGTACCTTTAGTATATCACGAGATATTGCACGTTTTCAAGTAGGGGAAAAAGTTTTTTGGGCCACCCTTTAGATATAATAAAAGCTGATTTGTTAACATAAACATGGATCGTATTTAAATCATGTTCAGCTACATTTCTTTCCTAATAATAGATTTTCAGCAATTTAAATCTGGCAACCTTCCCAGGCACAGATTGAAATTACTGAAATCTGAAAATCACGTTTTTGCAGATAAGTTTGTTTATTTTCTGACCGACGATATGACGAGTGAGTGATGGGGAAGCAACACAATAATATATAGTTTTGTTTCAGCTAATGTTCTCTAACCTGTGCTCTCATACAGATATTATGTTTCAACATTAGAAATAGAACAAAATAATACAAAATCAGAGATGCCGTACGTTGCTATCTCTAAGGTACACAATACATTCTTAAAGCAAAGTGAATGATGCTAATACTAAAAACTTAAAAGTTAACATTAAAATATAATTTATTCCTTTCTGTTCTATCATTTCACTTTCCATTTTTGTTTGGGCTTTATCGTAATCCTGTTAAGCTATAATTGAGACAAGGTATGCATTCAGATTCATTTGGCTCAATAAAATCGATGGAATATATTAAAAGCAACTTTCGCCGCATTAATTATACCCTAATGAGATATAATACAGATTTTAGTTGCCCTTTTTCCCTCATGTTCTAAGACAAAGACATCTATAAAGTGTTTAATGTAAAATTGGCTAAGTTAGAGGAATTAGCATTCCTATAATATTCATTTCTTTATCTTAGGTGTTGGTGATGCCTGGATATACTTGAAGTATTTACTAGGTAAATGTAACATTTAACTTGATAGGATAAAGTATAACCATATACACAACTATTATAATTATGCCACAATATTGCTTTATTAGTATTCTTACAGTTTAGAAGAACGTGAGTATATAACGCCTTTGAAATTAAGAATTTCCTGATTTAATTTTCTACATACTATTCATTTACGAAATTAATAGAGCTGCCTTTGATAATGTGGAAGAGATAAAAAAAACTTCGACATATTTTAATGTTATATTTATCTAAATATATATGGAATATAATACAGGGAAGAAATTAACTTCTAATTTAAAACATGAAGCAGATTTGGGGAGAAATTTATTTGTCTACATGTGACTGAATCTTGAAAATGAGAAAAAAATGTTTCTTGTTTTTTGTCTGATGACATATTGCAATCATTATATTTCATGTCCAAAAATAACTATATTTCATGTCCAAAAATAACTATATTTCATGTCCAAAAATGTTATGTGCATGAGTGTGATTAATAATAATAAAAGATATTATTATTATTATTATTAAAATGAGAAAGTACAATGATAACATATTAAGAAATATATTTTAATACAACTCAATTTTATCATTTTTATTCCGTGTGAACTTTATGAAACTACAAAAATATATTACTGTAAACAATAAATGACCCGAATATTTCATACCAAATTACTTTTCGAATTTCTCTATAAAAATATAAATAAACGTAATTCTTGAATGCTTCACTGAAGAGGTTAAAATTTGAGTCAGTCACATTTTAGTAACTTATATGTCGAAAGGTTAATGTAAGCCTGGAGAGAAAAGCGAAAGAAAATAATAAATGTATCAAAAACAACAGACCAAAGAAGATTAATGGAAGAATTATAATTGAGAGAGGAAAATAATATAGAGAAAAAAATATGATATGATTGAAGTTATACGAGTAAACCTTTCTGATTTCCTATATTTTTCGTTTTTTCATCATCAGTGGTTTGGCTTTTTTTCTTACTTTGGAAGTTCTTGGGTTGTCGAAGACTGTTATAGGCATAGGCATGTTGTCAAACATTAATTAATTTTCCACCAGGAACGTAATCATGTTTTTTTTATTTCTCAACTGTTTCTTTGCGAAAGATATTTATTTCATTAGCCCAAAAAAGTAAAGTATTTTACTCAATTTATTTGTTGTGAATTTACGTCTTAGTAGAATTTACTGTTACTCAGTATGACACTTCAAGAAATAAAAAAAATACTAAATGCCTGTTCGTTCTTGACCTGCCAGCACGGTTACAGTTGTTCATTATCCATAACACAACGTACATATAATTTCACAGGCATTAAGATTTATAGACTTTCCGTCAATTTCTTAAAATGTCACAAATTCAATCTTATTGTGACCAAGAATTAAATTGTAATATAAAATCTTAAGGTAATAAACACGATCTAAAAATGCACAACGTATTAGTTTATTAATTCCCACATGGTATCTTCTGTTCAGATATAAGAGATTCCTAAGAGGTAAGTTGAAAAGAGAAATCAAAATGTTAATGGTATCTTTTAAATTATACTAAAAATCACCTAACTTATTTTCGAACAAATTTGAAGCTTTTGAACTCCCAATAGTCAATCTCTTTTTCTAGTTTATTTTGGCATTATTGTTCATCCACTTCCATACAGAAAGCAAAACAACATTTTGTGTAGGAATTAAGGAATGAATTAATATTATAAAATTACAGTCAGTTACACAGTATGATGGTCATAGAAAAACTTAAAGGTATACTCTTTATGAAAATAAAGGTAAGTCGCGTTGTTCAAAGTAATGTCAGATAGTTGGAGTACTAATATAATATAATATACATGGAAAAGCAAACAATTCGTCGAAATGGTGGAATATAAAAGTATTCCAATTTATAAATAACCTAATTGCCTTTTCATATGATCATAAAATAATCTCTGTACACTATCAACCAAATTCATTTAGGATGAAATATTAATACTAACAACTCTTCTAGAAAACTATTTCTTTGAAAACAATTTTACTCTTTCAAAATCAATATTTTAATTCTCATATTTCAGAGCAATCTAGAAAGTCACTTAAAAGTATCCTTAAACAAAATCGTCTTACTATATCCCGTAACCTACTATAGTATACCTTTAAGTTTCCTATATTTTCTATAACCATCAGGTTCCTCTCTAAAGCATATCACTTGTCTACCTACCTGTCAACCGCAATGGCTACTAAATGCAAAATAGAAGCTGTACAACAAAGAACATCACTCGATGTCCACATGTCGCATAACTCTGGTCCTAGAATCCACCCTTTGCTAATCTGAAAAGAAGAAGAAGAAAAAAAGGGGTGATAAATGATTTTTTTCCTGTCCAACCACTTTTCCTTCATTCATAACCTCCCTATACTATATATAGTGAGTCTTTGTGAACAGACTGCATACTAATGCAACCCCAACCCACTAAAAGTAGAGAACTTCGATCATTTAATAATGCTTTTATTAGTCACTGCTGCCTAGCTGATGCATTGGGAGGAAAAATGATTCAATCAAACACTCTGAAGAGAGGGTGGACGTCGAAAATTGATTTTTTTGAAAGTTTACGTTGATCTTGATACTCTATGATCGGGTTGATGTTACGTTTATTTGGTTGCTGGTGTAGAAATGCAGTATTATTTGGTTAATTTTTGACAGGAGTTTGAGATGTCGTTGATATAGGTGTTTTAATAGTGTGTCGACTGATTTTTTTAAATCGATTTTTTACTAGGATGTAGTGCAATGATAAAAATTACTGAAAAAAAAACATAATAAATAACTCTTTTGAGCAGTAAATTAACTTTCCACTTCTAAATATCTGGAAACTTTGTGCATACAGTGTTTATATATTAAAGAATAATATTAATGGTAAATTAAGGAATTTAAGCATCACATTGTACAGTTCCACTCTTCCACCACGATTAAGATGAAATGAACTGTACAGAAAATGATTTTCATGCAGTTAGAAAATAGTTTCTATGGTCGAACCAACTTGCCATTTGATGTTATGAATTTGTACATACACGTATAGTATATCATCATCTCAATGCGTAAAACTACGTGTACATGACATTACCTCCACATTACATCACTTTAATGTGGTGGAATACATCCAAGCATTAGAACTAACTTGGTTTACAAAAATGGTTTTCCACTACAACCATTGTTAGTAAAAAAATTATTATATGCCTACTGTGTGTTATCATACCTTACAGTATAAGCTGAGTTTTCGTATAATATATGATATTATGTTAGAACTGTTATTCTTGAGTAGACCAAATTATTTGACTATAGAGACAAATTTAATTGATCCAAAATGTAAATAAATCTGTTATATTCAAGTACTTGACCAGAAGCTATGTCAACTGTTATACAAGTTGTTTCAAAAGAGGATGAAAATTACTGGAATTATGATAGGTTAAAAAAAAACTCGTTATGATTCATTTGTGTCACTACATGTATATAAGCTTTTAGTACAATGCATCATTGCTTGTAATCGCCACAAAATATGTAATGCTTAATATGTTCATATTTTCCAACTCATTACATATTATAGAAATTATAGATATGAATACTTAAATAGCACTTAATTTTGTTTCAGATCAATTTCCAGACTACTGCACACCACGATGTAACGTCTCTACACTTTAATTTAAAAATTGCATAACAAGAATAAATTACTATACTTAAATGTGATGCTTTTATAGCTTTTTAATTGTATTCACTCATGTGGATTAATATAGAGTGAAACATACGGTATTCAAAGCTTCCATAAATACAGGAAGGTAGATCTATAATTATATAACATAAGCAGGACTATGCAGTAATTTAACGTCTGATTAACTCCATATTTTGCTTGAAACAAAAAATTGAAGAATTGGTACTTTGTTGGCACATTATGTTGAATACTGGAATTATGTTGGAATGGTCAGTAAAATACTGTATAATGATACTTGTATAAACGTATAGGATGTATCTAGATGTTTGAAACTTCAGAATGTTATTATCGCCTTTAATCTGGAAGAAACTAAGGTCCTGAAGTTCTGAATAAACTAATATACTATTGTGCTCTTTTTTCTTATGTATACTTGCTCTCTTCTTTTTTGTTACTGGAATTCAATCTCCATCGCAGAAAAGTGTTAAAAGATGATTTAATCAATTCCTCGATACACAAATTTTTAATATTTGAAATAATTCACTGACGTATCAACTAAATAAGTGAATTTCCGTCATTCACTCTTCATTCTTCAAATTTTATGGATATGATAAAAAATTATAGGTAACCTCTCTGCTAATCTCTTAAATTCTGTGCATTGTAAGACATATGTAAACAAAATTATTATAATACGAAGCAGCAGCATAGAATAAATATTTAAACTGCTTAATAAAATAATATTTCTGGAGTATTAAAAAAATATTTGTTTAATTTTAAGCATCTACTTCAATGAAAACTTATTTCACCAACTAAAACTACAGCAATTCAATGGTGAAATCTACACAATATATTCGCAACTCAAACTTCTTTCAAAGTTAGAAAACAATTTTTTCACCCCAAAATAAAGTGTAGTTGAAGTATACTCGAGCAAAATCTGAAACCTTAGACTCAAGTACATCACAACATATACGATGTTGTCCAGTAACAGGAGCATTGTGTGGTTTGTAACTTTCAACTCCACCATAAGTTTTGTAACTCTAAAGACCACAAGTTCTTCCTCTCATCTCATACTACAGTATATACAGCAGTATCTTCACAAGTGTACAGATTGAACATGACTGTTATTGCAGTGAAACCATGTCTTTCACCAAAGAATACAATTTCAAGATGGAATGTGCATTTCTTACACACACCATTCACAGCTGCTGTGGGTTGCAGCACTCATAGGCGGAGTGTGTAGAAATAATTGGGGGTTAATTTGGATATTTAGGAACTTTGGAGACCAGGGTTTTATTCCATTTAACCTTTTCTTTATTATCTAATTAGCAACAATTTTATCTTGTACACTAAGGGTTTATATATTTTCCATAAGAACATGAGACCCAAATGTATTTAGCAAAATTGACTATTTTGACAGAAGAAAGTTTTCTTTACAATAGTAAACAACGGCGATCCTTTTGTCCACTCTTTTGTTAGGAGATTAGAACTGTCAAAATGTGCTAAATACATTTGGGTCTTGTGTGAGGTACAATAATTAATTAGTTAAGGATTTGTCAGTTAAAGCTTATAGCTAAAATATTGATTGAAATTGATCTAATGAAGGTAATGTATTCCAAATGGATGTAATCTAATGTGGGAATATATAATGTACAATGGAAATACCGGAAAAGATTGTTCGTAATTTTCTAAAATAAAAAAATAAAAAAAAATAAAAAAAAAAGATTGGTAAAATGTAAAATTCAGAAGCGTAAAATTACGTGTTTTATTGACCTACAAGACGTTAAATTGATGTACTGTAAATAAAAGGTACCAACAAAAAATGCACGTAACAATACCCTAGCTCTGGATCCTTAAAACTACAAGGAATATTTAAGAAATATAGATAACTTTTAATATTATGCGTGCTCCAATATTCTACTACTTATCTTATAGCTACGCCACTGTATGATAAGAGCTATAAAAACGGTTGAAAGTGTACTGGAACTTTACTTTCTTCAAAGTATACAACAGAGATTGAAAAAAAATCCTAATCCATGTTTGGCTTTCTGGAATCCATCAGCAAGCTTTTAAAGTATGTCCTCTTTTTTCGCAGCTGAGGATGTATTTTGCACTCATTTCCATGATATTCTCGTCATATACGTGAGATTTATGCCACTTCAGGGGTCTCTACTATATATCACGTTCACTCATATATATCTATGCTATTACAATGCTTGTGGGTTTTATGTTACGTAGAAAGGACAAAAAGCAATACTATATACCGCTGTAGTATATTACTTTGGAAGTTACAGAATGACACAAAGAAAAATTCTGATTCAAATAGATTATTCTCTTTGTTTCAGAGGAGTTTAGTGCTGCACGGAATAATTTGTGGCTGTAAGATCAAGTGTTCTATGAATTACGTTCCTTTTTCTACACATGCATACTGTAGGTAGAATTTGTGGGTGATATAATTATTATGGAAAACTGTTTCAAAGGTGTCTGAATTATTTTACATATTGTAATATATAATCTTTTATTTTCAATGTTTTGGTTTCA
>JAQIWE010003772.1:0-11441 GCA_034698565.1 Campodea plusiochaeta | reverse complement strand
ATTATGATACAATACTACGTATCCATGGAGGAAGATAGCCCGAGTTAAACTTGATCCGTGCTAAAAAAAAAAGTGAGTTAACTCGTCCAAAATTGGCCGAGTTAACTCAGTTTTTTTTAGCACAGATCAAGTTTAACTCGGGCTATCTTCCTCCATGGATACTTAGTATGGGTTATCGTGGATTTGCTGCGATATGGGTATATTTTATTTAGTTATTTTAACATTTAGCTTTGTTAGGTCAATTTTCAGAGAACTTCAGATTTTTTTTGTTACAATAAGAATCATAACAGAAGTATAAAAAATTATCACAGCAATGTAGCCTCGTCATCAAACTGTCAAAAAACAGACTACATATTTTGGGCCTGTTTTTCTTTCTGGAGTACCTTATTTAAGAACAATAACCAGATGTACATAAAGTTTATTTAGATTTTTATTTCCTTGAGACGCAACTTTTATTACTTGAAAATTATGCTTTCTCTTATATTTGCTTTTATTTATCTCCATTCCTTAATATTATACTTAACTGTGGTTTCCTATATGTAGGTACCTTATGTGAAGGAGTATGAGGCACAAGGAAATAATTTTATATCCTTAAAAAATATCTAGAAGGAAGTTAAAAGAACAGCATTTATTTTCTACAAACGACTCTTATGATATCCGCAAGGCTATTCCGTAATCTCATTGTTCGTAAGCTGTTAACACATTCTGATATCGTTTACATTTAAGACTAAATCACCAGTGTTTAATTTATCATGCAATAAACTGCTACTTCATTTATATAATGAATTATGGAAAATATATTTCTTCCAGATCACAAAGTGACTAAAAGTTTATAAACCTGAATTTTTCAGAATTCATAAATTTCAGAATAATATTTTCAATTTTTAATACTTCAATACACATGCTAATTTATACTGATATTATTAATTTTGATATTATTCGTTTTCTAAACTGGTTGAATTTTAATCATCAAATAATCTTGATTATTTAAACGTTCATAAAATTTTCAAATTCACAAAGGTACCAATGAACATTATTACTTTAAAGTAACAACTGAATTGGATACCCCTGTATATATACAGTTCCTAGTTTTAAATCGATTTTTTGCTTGGTCATGGCATAAGGTGACTGAGCCATTGATAAAGAAATTGAACAAGTACACCCACGTTACTATACCAAAGTACTCTACGATGCTAGACACACTTTATATAATAGGAAAAACGCCTTTGCATTTCGCTTGGAAACTTTTATTAATTTTTGTTACGAGGACTTTTATTGCTTCTTTAATTATTTTGCTTTGAGAAAGAAACTCGAATGTTGTTTTGAAATCACTGAGAGTTTCAGTTTTCTTTGTGCTCATATTACTGGTATGTGTTTAATATATGAAATGTATGGATAGATAATATTTTTTAATATATGAAATGTATGGATAGATAGATATATTTACGATAGTTTTATGGTAGTTATTTATTATACTGTATATGCGTAAGTAAGCACGTTATTTCGACTAAAAAATTTCAACAGAGTATTTTTAATTTTGTAAATTTTTCAATATACTGTACTGTGTATGATGAAAGAAAAACTGAAGAGTGCAATGACTTTCGAACCTTAAACGGATAACATCGTAATAACATTTAAAAAATTGCTTCTCTGCCGTACACATTAAGCTATATTGGTATTGTATGAGACGTACACTTTCATTTTTTTTTTTTTTTTAGATAATAACATTTTTAGAAATCTGAATATTATACATTAACAATGTTGAATTGAGGGGAGATATAAATGTAACTCTACTCCGTCATGAAATAGAAGTAATTTTGAAAATGTAAAGTGAAATTGGAAAGACTTCAAATCTTTTATTTCTTTTTGTAAGTGATAAACAGCGAAATTCATGTAATTTTTTTTAGATTTATGAGAAAAAAAATCTTCCTTAAAATGGAGTAACTACAGTTTTTAACCGGATTGGGATTTAGAAAATAGAGAGAAACAAAGTTTTCTTTAAAAAATCTTTTGGATTTTGATTTTTTTTTCTGTCAAACATAGCTTTATATCTTATACTACGTAATTTTTCTTAATCGTATAGTTCATATCCTTCCCACCAAACAATATTTTTTGTTTTGTTTGCGACTTTCAATATTACGGTAAGCTGTTGAAAACACTGACACTTACTATTATGCGATTGATTGTTTATGGAAACTCTGTATTATAAATTGTGATTTATTCAGACACGAGTGAGAGGTCGTATAAATCAATAAAACGTGCTACTTCAGTAATTTTTTACATATTTAGTACCTTCAACTATAGAACAATACATTATAATATACGAATATACAATATAATAGTAATGTGTCATACCGGCGGTTTATTAATATTATATTAAAATCAATTTTAATTTGTAAATTTATTCGTACCAGCATGTGCTAGGAAATTCCCTTTAGAAGAAATGAAATAATAATATTATAAAAATAATATGCGGCATTTGTTCATGCGATTGAGCATATCAATTAAGGAAATGAAATAAAATACAAAACTAATTAGTTCATAAAAAAATTAACAGAAACCAGCGGGATATTGTGATTTATGAAATGGTCATAATCTGTAAACCAATAACACGTTATTCTCTGATTATTATTTCACGTCCTCATATTGAACTTCCTATTTAAGTTCTAGTGATATTTATCAAATCGAATTCTGAAATTTGATAGAATTTTAGTTAACAAAATGTTAGAAAGTCAATAAGGTGTATAAGTACTGAAGCGTGACCGTTGACCGAACGATAATATACTTGCTACTTACTGGGCTAACCGAAGCTAAATACAAAGGTTATTGTCTCCATGGGTATATTTCAAGTTAGTATAAATTTGTATCAAATTGTAATAAATAAGAAATATTACGTCAAGGTGAAGGAAACAGTAATGTACTGTTCGGTAAATCATTAATAACGATTGTATTTTAAATATAATAGCAATCAATGCAACTGAAATGCCTATACCCTTTCAGTTACATTGCGTAATATTACTGCCATAAGTAAATTACGTAAAAGATAAAAGAAATAAAAAGTCACAGCAGCTTCCTTGCTCCTTCGGTACTTCTGAACGTTTCAGGGCTCTGATGCACTTTGTGTATGAATATAAGGGTGCGTTCTATCTTGACTACTGAGTAGTTATAGTTTACTGGAGACATGTCGTCAGCACTATATAAACTGGTCTGCCTCCATACCCTGAGGATTAGGTCTTTATCCTATCCATTTCGATCAAGTTATAGGGTTCATTTCTTGACATTTATTTACTGACTGTCAACTATATTTCCACAACTGATATCTTACAAACCAGATTATATATGCTGTTCTTGTATAATGTCTTTTTATATATATATATATAATGGAGATGGTATGAAACAGCAATACAAGTTCGATACAACTGTTAATTAATGTTTACATTTTACATTAGAAGGACAGAATTATAGGCTCAAAATGACCCGTAAAGCTCCGTAAAAGAACTTTTAATAAGTAAGGTACAATAATAACGACAAGTTTCGTAATATATACAATACTTTTCGAGGTCACTAATTTTCAAACATCAGAAATCGGATATGAAATTAATCAAATCAACATTTCTAAAAATTGGATCAGTGTATTAATACTATAAGAATAAGACGATAAAAAACAAGAAAATAAATTATATAATTATATCATTAGTAACTAATTTTTATTAGTATCAAGATAATTCACCTTCGTCCTACTGTTAAGTATAGTTTGAGAGTATAGTGAAACAATGTGTCTTACTACAAAGTTCCAGGAAGGATGTACGTGATTTTGTGTAAAGGAAATAGTCTTGATTGGAGAGAAATGTCACGTACACTTTACAAACAGACTGAAATATATACGACATACAAACAACATTATTAAGTGCTCTTACTCTTCATTCAAGTAATTCAACTTTTCATGGACGGTCTAACTTATTTATTCATTTAGGCTCAGGGTTATTAATAAACAATCCCAGAGAGTGGAACTTTGTAGATGGATGAGGTATTATAGATTTAGATAAGAATATCGTCATGATCTTTTGTAAAGTTATAATTGATCCCGCAAGCCTACCTGGTTAACACACGAAACCAGGTCAGATATTTACATTTAGTAGATTCGAACAGTCTGGTGGGTACTAAGTAAGACTTTTGAAACATTACTAACATGACACAGGTCAGGTTGACACTGATGTCAGTTCTGGTCAACTATTAAAGGACAGTAAATTCTATATCACCGCTAGTTAGAACAAAATCTTACTGTGAAAAAAAAAAAAAAAAAAAAAATGAGCTCGTTTTAGAGTGGATGATGAAAAATGCAAACGCTGAGTATATTTTCGCTTACATTTAATCCTGTGTTCCGAAAAAAAGAAAAAAAAAACATTCTCCCAAATATTTAGTTCGTTCCATTATTTGTAGAAAAATATAAACTATTTAAACCACTGTAGTCAAATATCATTCCGAACGTTTCTTTGCAATATCTGAATGGAGTACCATCACTAATATTTTTCATGAAATAAAAAGGTTACTTTCTCTAGATGAAAGAATAATAATTTTTATAATGTGCCTTTTATATAGCTTTAATAAGAAGCAGGATGACATTAAAACCATATTACCATCTGCATGTTTTATGATGGCTGTTTTAAATTAAATTCAATATGGAACTTGAGTATAATTACTTAAGGTTTTACAACATGGAGTAATAATTAAGTCAAACTTGACGAATAACAATGAGTTCCTTCACTCATGATAATTCTGGATATTCTTCCAGCAAACTAACTTTTAGGAATTTTCAACTGACTTCTTTATGATCATTCATCCTAAAAATAACTAATGATCAACGAAATAAATGATTGATAATAATTATTTTATAATGATTGATTCACGTGTTCAAAAGTTTTATCTGATACAACAGTTGTGAAGAGGGAAAGTAAAGTATATTGATTAGACGAAGTGTTTCTACTGTATCTCTACTGAACTGATATAGGTTTACTGTACCTGTCTTAGAAGAAATGAATGTTTTCGAGTGCAGAGCTTACTGTACTTGTTGCTCTTGTCCAGTTTTCTCACATAAATATTTCTAATGAAAGTATATTGTATAATAATTAAAGAAAACTACAACAGCAATTAAATTCATATCTAAGATTAGTGGAACAACATTTTTTTTTAATGTTAATTTTGTTGATATGTAATTTTTACTGGCATATTTAATAATGACAACAAAAAAATGTATGCTCAATTAGAATTTAAAAGTAATAAGTATCATAGAAATAAATATTAATCCTGAAATTATCTAAATACATATCAATGAATCACATCTTGCTATGGAAGTTTCTTTGATATATATTTGAATTAATTCAGTCAGTCTATAATTTATTGTTCAATGGAAATATTTCGAAACAGTACATAATTCTCATTTTTGGCTGTAGAAAGACATCGTCTATTATACTTTGTTTCGAAATATTGCCAACAAAAAGAAATTGTGAGGACGGAAAATGTATTTAATTCCAGTTTAATATGTAAGAAGAATAGTCTAGCTTCAGATCCGTTCACAAAAGATCGTTCTTTTTCTGTTTTAGTGAGGAAAATGTATGGAAATTGTGTCAAGCAGTACGTATGCAGTATCCAGAAGAATTCCGTCGATGTTATGTTGTGTTCATTTCCAATCCTAAACACACAGTACCACTTTGGAGACAGAAAGCTGGCCAAGGAGAGGAGAAACTTATAGTTTGGGTAAGTCAACATTCCTTTTCATATACACTTTTTATAGTTATTGCTTTACTGTTATTGTTTACGAAAGTGTTATTGGGATTTTTAGTTGTAATTGTGTATTGATTATGTGTCAAATCAACAGGTGTATGATATATTTTTCATTTTCGAAAATTGATGAGCACATTGAAAGGATAGTGCTAACAACTTGAATCGGTATATTTTGCAAGTTTCGTGTCGAGTGGCACCTTCAATCATACTGCCAGGATTCGTATTCGATAAAAGTTACCCAAGCAATTTTATTTTACGTAATATCTATAACTAATTTCTAAATAGTTTTCAATTTTTTTTACTTCTGTTGTAGTTTTGATTGTGCTTTTTTGTTGTCATTTTATGGATTTTATTATGTATAAACCTACAGTACATGTCAAAGTAATAAGTGAATAAATCACAATAATACCTAAAATCTTAAAATTTACCTATCCTACAATTCTTTATTTATCACAATTCAGCAAATTAGCCAATATTGTGCTGTTATAAAGTGACAAATTGAAGTGATATCATTAGATATCATTAAAAATAATAAGCTTATTCGTTCTGCCGAAAAACTGAGTAATCCACTTATTTATAATGCATGTATGATCAAGATTTAACAAAAACCTGATCATAAATTTTGTTTTGAGCCTTAAAACTGTCTGCACAGTCTTAAATACTGTATTACCTCCAGCATTTAGTAATGCCAACTAATTGACGATCCTTTGCTTCATTTATACACTGTTATTTTTGGCATATGTTTTTTTCTTTCTTGTAAATAATATTTTACGATACATGTTCTACGGCAGAAGAGTTCTAACACAACCATCTCCATCAACTCAAAAGCAATAAAAATAATATGAAAACGACAGAAAGGAGATATTACAGAGGGGAAAATATGTATTCCAAATTGGAAACAAATGATGGCATACATCAAGTTCATTCATTCATTTAAAGAGATATGACAGAGACAGCAGTGAAGCGTGGAGTGAATCATATTACATATGAAGCTCTCGTGTTATTTCGACGATGAAGTTTCTTTCATTAGATGACTGCATAAAATATCAAATCTACATTAAATATTGGTGCATTTTAGAAATGCGAATTCTAGACAAGGATTTTCTTTATATTTTGTATTTTTAAATTAAATCGATTATTTTTAATTTCTAATGTATTTGCAAATCTCTGATAAGCTGATTTAGTAAGGTGTACATAATTGCAATATAAGAAGATTAGGAAGGATTATAGCATGATGACATTTTAATTGATCTGTCTGATGATATTGAAGAGCTTTTTGTAATACCAGACACACTTTAGAACGAGAATTTCATAAGGATTATTTAACCAGAAACAAATAATATAGTAAGCTTATTCTTTTAAGTTAAATTTATGCCATGTTAGAGAAATTAATATTTGGTTATGAGTTACAAAACATGTTTATGTATCGAGTGCATAAGTTTAATATCATAGAAAACCCTTAATTGTTTTTTTTTATGGGAGTACTTGTTCGTATAAAATCTTTAAAAAAATTCCAAGGAGGTGTTGGTCTATAATTATAACAGACTTATACATACATAGTATGTTCACATATCTGAAACTGAAATATCTTCTTACTAACTTAAACCGTAGTAATACCGAGTAATTCGTAGTAGCCGGAACCGCTTCAACCGCAGGTATAGGAAGTTCTGACAATGATTCTGAGCAATTCGATTCTTTTTCTCAGAAGAAATGGGATTGAAATTATTCATTTAACAAAATATTTATAATTTTCTATATTTTTCAATAAATATATTTGAAGGAAATTTATTTTATGAAGTACTTGTAAATAAACGTTATATTAAACTGTATACCTCATACGTAACTCTTACTTGATTCTTTGCTATGGTGTTGTATTTTTAATAACTGATAGCAATAACAAAATCAATTTTGTACTATTAGTCAGGCCAGCATTGACAAGTTCTTATCTCATTCATGAGCAGCGACATTCCAAAACCCGTTTTGGGACTATCGTATTCGTATAATACATTCGATTTTTAATCTGAGATGGAATATCAACAACGGCCTTACGCGATGGATTCAACGTAACAGCAGGACTTCGATTGTATTGATTGCAGTCACCTGATTTTATAGTATTTCGGCAAAACTATTTATTCTAACTTCTAACTATTTCGTCAAAGTTAAGTCAGTTAACAAACTGTTCTATCATCAGTAACATGAGGTAAAGTTAACACCCAGTTTACCCAAAAATACATTATACGAAAACGCCTAGTCCTTTGTATTTAACGCAGAAATTCTATATACACAATTTTGAATGCTTGACCGTTTCGTTCAATAATAATGAACTAACCTGAAGCTATATACTACATAAGGCTTGTCCTCCTGAGAATTTCTCTACCAGGAATTCACAGGAGCATAAGGGTTTGTACTGTATATCTGTACAAGTAATTAGATGCGTCATCTCGATCCAAGGGTTGCCTATCTCCTCAGGGTACAGTATGCTAATTCAATTCTCTCCAAAAGGCACTTATATGGAATTGCTATTACCGATACTCATTTGCACTTCACTGCATTAATAGCTACTAATTTTAGCAATTTCTTTCCATTTTATTACTCTCGCCAAGAAAATTAATCATTCAATCTTCTACACATTCACTCTTTCAAATAATTACTCATCCAATTCCTTTTTGTCTTTGAAATTTTATTTAGAGAAAAAAGTTGATGATGATGATGATACTCGCGCGTCGATTTGCCATCAAAAATTAATTAACAGTACATAATTATTTCCGTCTCATTGAATCATAGGAAGTATACGGGAATGGGAAATGTGGAAAAGTCTACTATATTTAGTACTAAAATTATTTCGGTATATTAGGTAGATTGTATTCATTAATATCATTATTTTCGTATTTATTAATTCTTAATAATTATGTATCTAATGAGAAATGAACTTTTTTTAAGTCACTTTTGTTTATGGTATACAAATATTTTGAAACTGCTAATTCTGTGTTTCAGATATCCAATATTCTGTAAAAGGTAAAATTTTGATCTATCTCTTTATAACAATCAAAAATTGCACTATTATTATTCCTAAGCAAACATATACATTTTAAAGTATCATAATTAAATTATATTTTACAAAACATATCATGATGTTGATTGTCGTTACACTATGCTGTATATACTTCAAATTCATTTGTTATAATACTGTGTGTTTAAAAAATTAAAAGAATAGTGATGGACATTATTACTGATATAGCCTTTTTAAAATTGTTTTCCTTCAGTTTCTTTCTGAGAGATAAAAAAAACTAAGAGAGGTAAATAAAACTACTGTCATCGAATAATAATAATAATAATAATGAAAGGAAACTTTATGGTCATTAATATATTTGATTCTGTGTAAAAGTTACATTATTCAAATCTGGGAATAGAAATGTATTTTGACGAATAATAATGTAGTTCAGTTTTTTAAAAAATTTGACATTTGGCTTACCGTACTCCTCAAAATAATATTTCATCATTTGAACTTTCCTGAAAGAAAGTGAGAATTTTCATTAATTAATAGACTTTACTATGTTTTCTTTGGAAGTATTGTATTCAACAAAGAACTTTTATTTCGCTTTCGATAACAGACGGATATTTCATAACGTTTAATGAAACATAACCGTTTCTTTGAAGTATAGCAATAAGATTTTATGATTGTTAATAAATCTAGATATTAAGCTTCGTTCGTCGATTCAAGATTTTGTGCGATAGTTCAAATAAAAAAAATCTCCTTATATTATTTGAGAATCCCTATTAATGACACTCGGAATCAGTTATTAAAACAGTTTAAATTTGCTAATATTAATTTATAACACTTTTTGGATATAGTCTCTTGGGTTAGAACTTAGAAAACTGTAAGTTGATTATACTTTCTGTGACCGAGTGGTTAGCTCATCTCCCTCGAAACAAGAGATTCATAATGACCACCTCAATGAACTGTGAGAATTTTATTCGTTGACTTTTTTCTCTAAAAATTAAGTAATGAGGAATATATATATATATAGATAGCAGGTCGGATGCGAAGAATTAGCTGAAATAATATGTTCAGTTATTTTTCAACGACGGATTTATTGCTATGAAATTAAGTGCTGCATTAGAAATATCTTCATTTTGTTTTTGAGCGTTACATGTACTTTATCATAATTATGTTTCAAATTCAGAATAATGTTTCATCAACGTTTCAACGAAACAGCAGATGACATTCATTTTATTTCTTCATTATCAAATAACAACTATGAAGTAATTAATGACATTCGAATAACATTTATTCATCTCATAAAATAATAAAAATACCAAATCAAATATTATCTAAATCAATATTACATTTAAACAAACTTAATAGGAATTTCAGTCTTGATTCTTGTAAAAGTGATTTTATTATATATACGAAACAATCGATTGAATGGTAGTAACCTTTTAGGAGGAAATTCTGACATTATTGGCACATCCTCGTTTCATAGAGTGTGTGTAACCTTTTCCTTCAATTTATATACATCACAAAATTCAATACCAGCAGATAACAATCTTTACTCTTTCTCCAAAACTTTAAAGAATCTTTCTATTAAACTTATATTTACTTACCCCTGGGGACAAGAAAGCGATATAAGAGTATATGTTTAATGAGAGAATTATTTTCCTTTTTAATTTCTACTGCAATATGATCTAGAACAAGTTTGTACAGTGGCGTATATGTAGAGCGATGTAAAGTATTGATCAAAGTGTTTTAAGTTGTTAGTTTTTGTTTTTTGTTGTGCGTTGTGTGTTGAATTTCACGCACTCGTGCATACTATCTTAGAAAAGGAGTAATAGAGTGGAATATGAAAAACGACTTCTAAATCCACTCTAATCCGTTCACGCTATTGCAATAGGAATTAGGAAGCAACATGCAACTGATGCATTGCTTATTTTAAGAATCATTTGAATTTCTGCTCAATGGAGAGTTTTACTTCCAGTGCGGAAAGGTTTAGTGGGTGCTGTTGTTTATCATTTCTTCGGAAATTATTGAATTAAAATCTTATTAATGTACTTTTGTAAGTTTTGTTTCATGGCACTTAGAGACTGCTTACTCTTCATAATTTTTAACCCATTAACGAAATTGTAATTTTTATATTTTCATAAAGAAACGTTTGGAACCATATTTTTTTTACAGTAAAAATAGCTCATTTCTATACATATAATGAATACGTTAGTACTTTAATTCTGAACGAAACCACATAATTTATGACAATATATCAACAAACATTCTTTGCTTTTACGAAGGCTTGTATATAATGTTAGTATATAAATATGTTTATTAACACTCTGTTTGTCATTACAAATAGTCTGTTGACTCAGAATAACAATAATGAAAGGAAATTTGTGATAAATAAAGCTGCTGAATTCATCTCAGTCTTCATTCTGGGTATGGGTGGTAATAAAGGTGATTTTGAAGAATGTGGATGGAATCATGTAATACTGATGCTGCTATGGTGTTGATAATGCTTCTCTGGATACTGACTTTTCGAATAAAATTTTCTATGAAAAAGTTCGAAATGGTGCCACGAGCTCCTATGTATGTACAATCCAGTAGTAAACTGATTGAAATATAAACCAAGTACATATTCTGTTCCTGTGTGGGGTAGTATTTCTTTACTCCC